>JAUKNX010000261.1:0-41674 GCA_030762935.1 Hymenopus coronatus | reverse complement strand
ACAGTTCTTCAATGTAGTCTCCCTGCTTCTATATGACTGAATCCCTAAGTCTCAGAAGCTCTATTATTCCATCCAGGACACTATTTCTGTTCATGTGTTGAATGGCTTGGGTAACAGTGGCAGAGAGCTCTTCCACAGAAAAGCATAATGATGTCCACGTATAGGATCTTTCAGCTTTGGGAGCAAGTTGAACTCTGGTGGACTCATGTCTGGGCTGTAGGGAGGATGCAGCAAAACTTCACATCCATATTTACACAGTTTTTGGGCTACAACATTGACGATATGTGAGCAAGCATTGTTGTGGAGAATGAATGGCCCAGCCTTGAGCAGAATTGGTCAAGTAATGTGCATTTTTCTGCACAGGTTTTGCATGAAATTACACTTGTTCCATATGGAACTCTATTTGTCATGGTGATTCCTTAGTGATCATGAGCAAAAACCGTCATTTGCTGGAGCTTTAATTGAGCACATTAAAATTTCTTTGGACATGGAGAATCTAAAGCTCTCCATTCATTGGACTGTGATTCTAACTGCAATTGAAAGTCTCTAATCCATGTTTCCTCAACAGTGACAATTTGACACAATAATTCTTTACCTTCACTCATCTCATAGCAATTTTTTTCTTTCACAAATAATTTGTTAGAAGATGGAATATTGATGTTGGAGAAATTGGCATGGCTTCAGAGAGTTTTTACAAGTCGCACAGCAACCTTTTTCAAGTTTCACACTTTGTACATCTGTTCACGTTTTTGGCCTTCCATGTCTTGGATTATATTCTGTGCTTATACGACCACCACAAAAATGATGAACTCAATGTGAAACTGTACTACAGTCCACTTGAAACTCACCACAAATTTCACTTAATGCATTGTGGATTTATGTACATAGATGAAAATTTCATTAAAAATTACTTTAACTATGATCCATTGAAATTTATGCAATGCCATTTTCAATATATCCTCACAAACCTGCTATATATGTGGTGCCACATTGAATAATAATCAAATAAGAGTCACCATGGATGATGTTATTAAATATCCTTTTTTAACTTATATATTGTTTGTGCATGGATTAGGTTTTTTGAATGTCTACTGCATATGGTCTACAGACTAGAGATAAGGAAATGACAAGTGAGGAAAAATTGATTATACTGCCAGAAATGTTTTGGCATATACATTTTTAATCTTGGTAAATGACCTCTTGTCTTCAATAGTCACAATAACAAAGATCCCTGCAGCATGCACTTCTACTTCTTGCCCATTTTATGTTAAAGTACATGGTGAAGAAACAAAAACATGTGCTTCTTTCTCAAGCTCCTAACTATATCTGATATAATTTTCATTGTTGTTGCATCATCCAATGCAATTCCAAATTATGCATTATTGTTGAAATGTTCCTTATAAATTTCAACTGATTTTTTTTGTTATTTTCACATGAAGCTTTTAGAGCTAGCACTTCCCTAAACATGTTTCATATAGTATAGTAAAATATAATATTCATAAAACCTAATCCATGCATAAACAATATAAAAGCTGAAAGAATACCTATTTAATAACATCATCTATGGTGACACATATTTGATTTCACTGTACAACAGAAAAATTGTCAAAATTTCAAACTATGAAATACTTATGTTATTATGTGCAGTGAATTCGTAAATGCAATCCATTTTTTCATATTACGTAAGGCTTTTGTTCAGCGATGCAATTCCACTTTTTTCTAATAGTCACCGGGCCTTCAATCCAGGCACGGTCTGACTGCATGTAAACATAAGATAATCTTGCATGTAGACCCTAGTGGAAGTTATTGGATGATACATTTCCTGTTTACATTCTTTTCCAAATGTATATCCTTCCTCCAGTACTATCTGTAAAATATAAAATCAGACCATATAGTGACTTGCTATTATTGAGCCCATTTATATGTAAAGTTCTGTATTCACATTTCATGTGAGTTCAGATATTACTATTTTGGTTGTGAATATCAGTATTTTTAACAGTTTAAAATGTGTTAAACAGAACTTTAGTTTGTAAAACTCATTTTATAGCAAAAATGTAACGTCAGTGTGTAAATTCTCCAAACGTATTTTGGTATGTGTGTGGTGAATTCACTACAAACTATCAATGAGGGAATATTAATCCTGTGATTAAGAAAGCATATGAATTGTACTTTAATTCTAAAGTAGATAAGCACAAAAGTTTTGCTCCTAAATATTGTTGTAGTACATGTTGGTAATTTGAGAGGCTGGTTAAATATCACTCGCCCTTCTATGTGGTTTGCTGTTCCTATGATATGCACAGAAAAGAAGGACCACCTTTTAGACTGTAACTTCTGTTTAACCTAAATTTCTGATTTCTCCTCAAAAAATAAACCAAGTACAGTTCATCCAGATTTGCGCTCCGTACAAAGGCCTATTAAGCATAGCAATTAATTTCCTATTCCAACACCACCTGGAAAATTGACTCCACAAGAGGAAGGATTGAGTTATTTCCATAAGGCTAGTCACACTATTTCTTGGACTCCTGACTCTGATTCCGATTCTTAATCCATGAAATTCAGAAAACCCTGTCTAATTTCACAGATAATGCTAAATGATCTTGTAAAGATTTAAATCACACATAAGCCCAGTCTGAATTATTAGTATCTATAGCTGTATTCTAGGCTCATGAGCCCTGCTTGATAAGGTGTGGGGTAAGGGGAAAGCAATGTCTGGTTACCCGGCGAGCTGTTATGCAGTAATCGTTCCTGCAGATATATTTATTAATCTAGCATAGCCTACTAGCATAATAAGGTGCAGAAGTAGTTCAATGCTGTATGAAGATTTGAATTCTTTTCACCATTTCTGAAGTTAAGAAATGTAAGATAATGCATTCAGAATGACATGAAATTATAGCTAGAATTATAGATAAATGTGATGAAGAAGCTCTGAATAAACCGTATTTCATCCAGTGTAACAAGCTACACAATGGGCTGCAATTATACTGGTATTTCCACATAAATAATACAGAGAATTTGTAAGGGGAAGAAAGAGTTACGGTCAAGAGGAGGAACTAGCGTTGCATAAATTGTTTTTTCACACAAGCCGTGTGTAAGACAGGAGTTGGATAGGTAGAGTCAGACTGAAAAATTCAATGCCATAGCTGGGATTTGAACCACGGATCTCCCGATCTCTAGCTACCATGGCAACATGCTGGCTGGCATAGCATTGAATTTCTCAACTGACTCATATGTTTCCTGGTAAACCACAATAAGATCTTTTTTTTTTTTTTTTTTTTTTTTTTGAGATGAGAAGCATAATGGCGACTTACCAATGTTGCAAGTTCTTTAGACCCAGGGTTCATAGTATAGCCAACTATTATGGTCAATTGTTTTTTCACACAAGCCGTATGTAGGACAGGAGTTGGATAGGGAGATGACAACCATAACGGCGGCTTACAATGTTGCAAGTACTTTAGACCCAGGATTCATAGTATAGACAACTATTATGGTCAATTGGTATTGGATAAATTGTTTTTTCACACAAGCCATGTGTAGGACAGGAGTTGGACAGGTAGACTCAGACTGAATGCTATGCCAGCATGTTGCCATGGTAGCTGGGAACACAACTATAAATTAAAGGAATAGAATCTCTTACAACCGGGTACCAAAATATCAATTTAGCATAGGCATCAACATAGATCACCACCACCGCCACCGCGTGCGTGTGTGTGTGTGTGTGTGTGTGCGTGTGTGTGAGAGGGGGGAGTTTCACTTACACTGCTTTTGTTTATGCCTGTATTTCCATGAAGACTAGTACCTAAGGTGTATAGCATGTGCTACTTTTATTTGTATCATATTTTAGTAATATGGAACCTAATGTAAGATGTTAGGTAACGTATTTTGTTATTCGACTTGCATTTTAAAATACAATTGTGCATTTTGTATACAAAATATATTTTTTTAAAAGTATTTTGTATTTTCTATGCAAAATACTTTTACCCATTGTATTTTCTATCTAAAACACATTTTAGGTGATTTTGCACACCATTGTCTACATTCTCCTCTCTCTCTCCTGAAATTCAGTATCATTCTCAATTGCCACCCAATCTGTCTCTGTCTGCGTCTCTCTCTCTCTGTTTCTGTTCACTTTCCTCTAATATGTAGGATTTATAAGTCCATACTTGGAACCAGACACCTGTTGAGGAGTACAGGCTCTGTATCAGAGAGAAGCAGTGATGATTGATCGGTCCATTGCTTGGTATGAAAGTGCGGTAGTAAATGATATGAAATGATGGTATCACAGTAAGATGACTATGGAATAGTTGGTAGGAAGAATGGTAATTATTGCAGATATTAGTACTGGAGGTGTGTATTTCTATGAAAACTACTAAGCGTGATTCATTTAGCATGCTATGATTGGTCGCCCAAAAGAATGTCGAGATGATTACATACATATAAGGCTATACTTTTTTTTATTCCTTTTTTTCTGTCTAAAGCACTTCTTTTGACCAAGAGTTCACAACCACCTTCAAGCCATTAGTTTAACTGCATCATTTTGAGATGTCATGTCAGGGTAATGATGGGATTTTGGACTCTATAGGTGATAGAAGCAACTGTTAATGACAGAATGATTACCTCTTTATTCAGTAAAAACTTCAAAGCTTTATTTATCAATTTTCCATTATTTTTACTAGTTTTTTTGGGCTGCACAATGTATCTCTGTTTTACTTTCTCTACAGCCAGCTTATGAGAGGTAGACAAAGTTCCTATTGTATTTAACAAAAAATTTGATATGGAAATATCACAAGAAATAGATATTTTAAAGTCCCCTGATTCTGAAGAACAATTTTATAATATTAACAGCATAAGTCAAAAACAAATAGAAAAGCATGTTTATCAACATTGAGACCTAAGATAATCTTCCATGGATGAGACACTAAAACGTTCCTTAAATTTCCTTTTGCCACATTTAATCTTTACATGGAAAAATATTTGTAATGTTATGTTTTCTCAAACTTTGCTGTTGATAAAAAATGTCACATGCTTGAGATACTGATATGACAAATAAGCTGTGTATCCCTTCATTTTCTGGGAGTAGCCTATGAACTCCACTTTACTTTTAGGGTACAGAATGTAGTTTGTATAACATAATACGGATAAAATCATTTAGATCTGCAAAACATACACAAATATATTTTTGCAGATTCAGAAGTTCTTTTGAAATATTTCAAGCTGTGTATTTCTATTTTCAGAAGAGCAAATTTATGTAATGCAAAACATTAATGATGCTTTGTTTTCTTCTTGCAAAAACATGGTTTCAAAAATTATTTAATTCAGTTGAGTGCCTGCCTTGTGTTTTGCATCAAGGTGGTGATTTTGTAGTAATATTAACAATAGTAGCAGCAATATATTAATAGTTTTATTATCATTAATACTCAAAATTTGGAGTATCATCTTTATATATGCTGAACACAAAAAGTTGTGCCTCTGGATTTTCCACTAACATAAAATAAGCATCATAAAATATGCTTGCAGAAATGCATAAGCATTTCATTTCTGTATAAAAATAAATGCTTCAATTTGATTTATGTCAGCACTAGAATCAACCTGCTAATTTGCTTCTCAGTATTGATGCCCTAATAGAGCATGTGTGCCATAAAATGAGCTTATGTGAGTACTGAGCAATGCAATCAGCCTAATGCATCCATCTCCCCATGCTTGACTCCTTTTGTGAACTGAGCTGTCCAATCTTTGCTCTCCAAGATCTTGGAAAGGTTGTGGCAATTGTGATGTGAGAAATATGGCTAAAGAAACAATAAAAGGCAACAACATTGCCAAGTGTTAAGAGTGCTCATCTCTCACCTAGGTGGCTGCATTTCTTTCCAGGGGACAGCATGTATGAAATGCGGTGGATGAAATAGCACGTAAATGGGTTTTAGGTTCTCCAGTTTCCACTTAACTCATTCTAACAATTGCTCCAAAATCATCTTTCCATTTCACCATAATTTCATATTATCCACTTCTGCACTTTCATATTAGGTTTCTCTCTGTTCCTCAGCAGGCATCTGATCCCATGCACTGGTTTCTAAGTCCTATATACAAGGAGGATAAACAGAGAAAGAAAAAGAGAAAGCAATCAAAATCATTAAAGCTGAAATTAGAAGGAACCCCAATGAAAAATAATTACCTAATTATGAAAATACTGATTCCAAGATTATCATGAGGAACAATTTAATGCTTGTATGAACCCAGAAACACAGAAATCTGTAGATTGCAGTTTGTGAATTTTACCTTAATTTTCTTCAAGCACTTCAGGAATGATGAGCCACTGTAGAGTGGCTTGAAACAAAACAAGAAATCATTGGACTGCAAGTGAAGTACACTAAGTCAGAAAACATAATTTTGAGAAAAAGCAGTTTGAATATTTTCTAGGAATGTGAACTGCATTAATCAATATATTTATAAACATTTTTGGAATTTTTATTTCAGGCATTGGTTTATATCTTTTAAGTGTTTATGAGGCGATTTTCATGACTTAATGTGTTTTTCCTTACAGAATTGTTAAAGTGTGTTTCACCTGACTACTTTCATTGATGGATGGGTTTTGTCAGCTAATGTTGACCCCATTGCTTAGTAAAATGGAAATAGGAATGCTATTTTCAGTTTTATTTTTCATTTCTATTTTAAGAAATACATGATAATAATAGAGCTTAGAGCTAGGATCAGCATCTGGCACTCTTTGAGAGCAGGAAGGCTTTCCCCTCCATTACCTTTTCTACCACATTAGCGTAATTCAAACTGGTTAGCTTATTGAAGTTACGCACACTCCTGTGTTTTACACTCACAAAATTCTGGAGTGAGGTAAACGACCTTTCCCCTCCACTGTTAGTTACTGACCCCTGGTTTAAAGCATGCTAGCACATATACCTTGTTTGAGCAAATTGATTAACAGTTAAACAAGGCATCAAACCTATTTTTCTTTTTCAATTAGTTTTGAGTCAAAGATAATTATTGACAGTGTAGAAATTATCTCTTTTAACAAAATACACTGTATATGCTAAAATAAACAGATAAATACACAGTAGAAAATAATGACAAATGCTTGCAGATTACAATACATTTATTTCAATTTTTTACTTACTACATTCCTGTCATTCATTACTTTTTGATGTTTGTGCATTATTTAACCTACTTGTACTCTCCCATGTCTGAATCTGAAGGTAAACTTCTATACCACAAATGAAGTTCTAATGGTATAATTTTTCTTTGTTCCAGAAAGATATCAAGTCATTTTTCTGCAGTTGATATCGGAAGAGCTTTGGGATGTGTTATCTTTAAATCGGATTGCTTGGCTTTTCTTGCCTCTCTAACCTGAGTAACAACAGTTTTTCCTGTACTCTGACAAATAATCATACCTATATTTGATCACATCTGTATCTGAAACACCTCCCTTTCATCCAATTGACCTTTTTGCCATTCTCGTCTATGGACTTATTTTTATGGTATTGCTGCTGAGCTATTTAAATTCAAGAAAGCCATTATGCAAGAATTCCTTGGTGACATATGACTGATTTTTGTTCTTTCTGGCTTCCTTTAAGAGGTTTATCCAATCATGAACAGTAAAAACATCAGTGTTTCTCTTCCTTTTCTCTATTGCACAGTGCATAGAGTCAACTTCCATGAATGAATGATCACTCTCGAAGAATTTGTATGCAGAGGGAGATGGTGCACCATATATAGCAACATCACAGATATTTGTACATTTCTGTTTTGTCCACTGCATGTATCGGAGAACTTGAAAACTTCATTCACCTGCACATTTAAATTTTGCAAATAGTATGTAATGCAAGATCCAATTTTACAACTACCCTGTTTACCATTCACTTCAATCAAAAAGTAACAACATCCAGCGTTAAGTGGAGCTGCATTGTATACAGTCAAATTTTACAGATTAAGCTTTCACAAACAACATGAGACTGACATCAGAAGAAAATATTTTCAGTACAATCTGTAGCTCAAATGTAGCAGATTTAAATGATGGATCCTGCTTTGCTCTATCCTTATCCCGTGATTGAATTCTTCTTTCTTGTTAAACCAGCATCGTAATTTCCATGCTATTTAACTTTTTCTTTGATTGTTGCCTTTTCATAAACGGTGCAAGTTACACACTGGTCCTTTTCGGCCTTGAAGGATGACAAATTGAAATCAATGCAAAATATTTTCTGTAAGTAATGAGGCTGACTGGTGTTAAATTTTGACTCAAGCATTGTTGTTTCTAGAGGAAGTGCATTATTGTATCATTCAGTTTTGAATCCGAATATTTGCATTGAAAACCTATGTATGTGTTTTACAACATTTTCATGAATCTTGGAGACTAATTTTATTTTTTTGAGTGTTTCTTCTTCTTTTGTCATTTTTTATAAAATGTACATTATCATTTCTTCCAGAATATGCTCTGATAATTGGTATATTTGAAATGTATAGTGTCTTGCAAAAGAATTTCTGACATACTGATATTCTCTCCATTCATGTGAAAGTATTACTTTCTAGAATTTGTTTGCTGATTTGCTGTTTTTTGTGAGGTTTGTGCTGTTTAGGCTTTCCAGAAACTGCATTATTTAAAATAAAATATATTTGTCTCTCATAGGATAGTTCTCAAAATTGTTTGCAATATTGACTTTGGCATTCTTCTGAAATGTTATTAGAACAACCGTAAATGCACTTTTTGCAGTCAACAATTTTGGTTACCTTTGGCAATTGTAGCTTACCTGTGATGGAGTTATATGCATGTCCTTCGACTCTTATTTGTTTCTACTCATTCCTTGCCCAAGAAAATTGATTGGGTTTGTTCCATCTGCTGCGTTTACAAGGTATCTCATCAAGAGAGTCCTTAATAGGAGATATAGAGTGGTCCACATCTAGTTCTGCCGCTTTCCCTTCATTTAATACTTCAGTAGCACTGCAGCTGTAAAAAATGAGCTTTTGTTGCATGACCTATCCACACAAAACACTGCTATAGTTAATTGTTGTAAAATATTAAACTGGCATAACCAGTTGTGCTAATTTCAAAATAATATTTAGGTGTATTTTTCTGTCAATGACAGTTCTTAAACCATACTACTACACGCGATATGTATCACATGCTTGTTAACTAATTATTTATCATCATTATCATCATTGTTATCATTATCATTGTTATGATGATCATTATTGTAGTTATTGTTATTATTGTCACCACCACCACTACCCCCACCATCACCACCACCACCACCACCATCACCACTATCACTGCCACCATCACCGCCACAATAAAATAATAATAAATAACTTAATGCTATATTAAAAGCCATGTTATAGAAATTGTTATACCATAAAATTGGCTCATTCTCCCCCTTTGACCCTTCTGCAAGCTTAAAAAGGGTGATAAATGACTAGCACCTAATAATAACAGTTTCAAAGAACTTACCAGTATTTTGTTTCACTACATCGATATCAGTGATGTTTGGTTTGGGACACACAACAAGCCGCTTTGTATCATTGTTCGATGCATGATATCGGCAAGCCTGTCCATGTGATTTTCAAAAGCTGGAAATAAATATGATGGCATTAGATTATTTTCTGCTCAATATATGATAAATATGAGCTTATTTACTGTAAAATATAATAAGACCTACGAATATTTTTCTTTTCCTTGTTATGTACTATAATATCTACCACTCTACAAATTTGCAATTCATGGTAGACTAGAGATTCTGAAGGTTCAATATGGGTTTCTAAACTTTTCGCTGCTTCTTCTGAGGATACTCTACAGGGGTTGAGACTGTGGATTACAATTTCCTAAATGCAAGTGTCATTATTTGAAATTGCTGAAGTACTCTCCTCTGAGTCAGATGATATCTCTGCAACAGAATAATTCATTGATATTACAGCATTAGAATTCATTAATGTATTAGATAGACATTGACCTTAGTACTAATGTGATTACTGCAATAAGAGTTCACTTACCTTGAAGCTTCATTAGTATTCTCTTCCCTCTTGAGAACATGTTTAAATGGACGTTCACTGGTAAACTACAGAGCTATGGTCAATCAGAGACAAAACTGAGGTACTTAATAATGTATAATGTGCCACATTTTCCCCCCACTTTTTTTAGCTGAAATGCTGCAGGAGTGCCAACAGTAATCCTGTGAAAATCATTAAGTCACTACTGAATGTGATTTAGAATTGAACTGAGCAAAATTGACAACCCACTAACTGTATTATACCAGATTATTTCCACTTTACTTTGCAGTTAATAGAAACAAAAATTATTCAGGATCTCAGCAACCATAAGAGGTATGACTAAATGGACTTCACCAGATGAAAGAAGAGAAAATTGTAAATATAAACCCACAAAAATCAAAAAAGATGAAACCTGACTTAATATGATTCACTTGTAAGCTGACAAAATAAATATGTAGGGCCTCCAACAAGTGTCAAGAATCTGTAGAAAAACTTGTAAGTATGTGCAGAATGGATTTATTATCCTTCAATGTATGTTCCTAAGCCTGGATTTAAAATGTATACACAGGAAATAATAAACACTGGAACAACTTACAGCAAAGTGGATGCAACTTTTATGTTGCTGTATCCAACTGTGTCAAGAAAATAAAGAAAAATGCAGTTGATATCCATGTTGTTGTTATTCCAACTTTAATACAGTCAATGAAAATAATACAGTGTGCATTGGATGCAGATCTGTGGACTAAGAACTACAGGAACAAACTAGTTCTACCCATTACAAAACATTCCATAAATGAAGATTGAAGATAGAACTGTTCTGAATTTCCAGACATTACAAAATCTGGAGAAAACAATATATTAGAGATGAAGATCAGAATGTTTGGCTATAGTATTCAAAAGGAATAATTGCAGTGCATCTTAAGAAGGTTCTTCAAAATTAGCAGTGTAATCCTTACTTAAATCACGACTTATATACTACACTTACAAACTTTGGACGAAACAAAGTTATAGCAACCTGAAGTGTGAGAGGTTCTGTTTTCAATACAACCAGCCAGAAGAGTGGTAGAATAGAATATTTGAAAGGTACAGAAGCAAAATTCAGCTAAACTTAAATATCTACTCCATTAAGAAATTGTAATATGTTGGAACACTGTAGTTTTGATGTTGCAAATTCAGATGATAAAGAAGCTACTAAAATAAAAACCATAATAAAGACATTGCAAATGAATTGAATATGTTTTTGTTCTTATTCAAGGAAGCTAGGTTAGATCTGGGGAGTGATATGCATACCAGTATTAAACAAGTGACACTATGACATAAACGCATTGTGATTGTGATTCAGCCTGCACTGATAGTGAGATAATGGCTAACATAAGAGGGAGATCCAGGATTTCTTCTATAGAAGAATGCAAATTATAAGAAATCAATGTTTCCATATTAATTATAAGGCATTCTGATCACCATCTCAAATGGTCAAAAGACATAAAGCTGGAGAATTTAGTGAAGTTTAATGCAGTTGCATTCAGAAGTTGTAGTGCATCAATGAAAATCAACCAAAAGGCTAAATTGAACTAGAGCTCTAATAAAGATGAAAACATCTGCCCAAGTGAATAACATAAATATTTAGACTTCATTAAAAGGGAAGGTTGAACCATTGAAATGATGTAAAAACCAATAAACAAGTATTCCATGGCTATCAAATGTTGCACAAAGAGTACAATGCATTCCCGCTACAAGTGTTGTGAGTGAATGTAATTTCAGTAGAGTAAGTTATCTTCTGGAAAGCACAAGACCTTCTTGCAACACTGAAAATGCAAACAATCTTTTAATTAGATTCAACTAAAAAAACGAGTTGAACTTAACACCCTTAAGCTTCATTATTTCAGTACTTACCTAAAAAACATGTTTCACAAGATGTTTCCCACATCTTCCATTAGAGTCGACTAAGCCCTGTGGGAAACTGGGATTAGAAGTTGCATCCCCCTCTGATGGTGGTTTGATGAATCAATTGTTAAGGCTTTCTACTTTATTTACTTTGAAGTTCATTAATACCTATTCATATTTCTTCATGTAGATTTTTCCCTAGGTTTTCAACTAAATGTGATTCAGCATCTTTCTTAACAAATATATTTCCTTAATATGGTGGTGATTTTTTCCAAAAATAATAATTTTTTCACAAATTTCTGATATTCTCTTTAAACCTGGTGCCTATTTTCTTTTTGTCATTCCTATGTAAATGTCGTTTTATTGTTTATAGTTACAGCTTACAGTAGATACCTGATTTTTCTTCTGCCAGTTTTTTTTTTTTTTTTTTTTTTTTTTTTATTGGAGTTGAGCAGATTGTTTAGGCTAGTTTTTTCTGTGGAGCCAAACTAATGATGTGATCCGCAGAAACCTTTTGAAATATCCTTGTGGCACTGGGATGATATGTAGACTTCTTAGAAACTGATTGTTTGTCTGTTGGTGAAAGTGTGGAGAATTGTTACTGAAACTTCTTGATTCTGAACTTTTTATTCCTTTTTAACCACAACCATTGTGCTCTGCTATCTTCAAAATGTGCTCCTATCCCTTTTTGTACTCGGTTAAGAGCATGTTAATTAATCTATAAATTAAACTATTAAATATTGCTTGTTTGTGTTGTTTTGGAATGTATCCAGTTACCTTAATATAGTTGTCCGAGTGAGTGTCTTTTTGTAAATACAAAACTCTAGTATGTGTCTTTTTCTAATAAGGTTTAAATACAGGAAGAGGTGAACTCCAACAGTTTCTTTTATCACTGAGGACTTGATTAATTTTTCTTGTATATTCAATAACATTAAAGTGTCATTAATGTGTTTGCTGTCTGCTATGGCCACCATATCATCAAATAATATAATCATATTGGAATATACAGAGCCCAGGAACTTGAGCATTGAGCAGTCTGCTTTAAAATTTAATGGAAAATTCTATAGACAAAATTGTAGTTTATTAATGCACAATCTACTTCTTCCATTTCTGGCAGACCTATATATGAGTTTTCTTTGAAATGCACATCAGCAAGTCTTTCCCTATGTACATAAAATTATGGCTTAGATATGTTGATGATGTAGTGATAACAATGGGCAGGCTTTTCTATAGAATGTTATATTGATATCAAGTTTAAATGCCTTTGGCAAGGTGAAGGACTCCTTACAACCTACTTCAATAGGCCACAGTCATATATTAAGGTGTGAAAATATGGATGCAAAATATACTGTCCATACTGATAGATGTTCGTTTTGCTGCATAGTTAAGACAATAAAAAATACATCACGTACTAAGTTGCTATTGGTTTGTGGGAAAATTATTAGATGAAGGGAAAAATAACTAACCTTATTAAAATCAGCAGGATTCTCGCCAAACACAATATCAGGACAATCAACGAACCACCATCGAAGATTAAGCAATTTGTGAGACCAGAAGTACCTACTATACCTCAAAGTTCTAGGGGTATACCACATTCCCTGCGAGTGCGGAACCCCATACATAGGGCAAACTGGCAGGAAAATTGCAACCAGGGTTCCAGAACATGAGATAATAATCTGCCTAATGCATCCTGAGAAATCTGGTCTGGCAGAATACTGTTTTGAAAAAGATCATAAAGCTAACTTCCAAGAGCCGACCATTGTGGCCGAGTGTGATGGTTTCTGGCAGTACAGGGTAAAGGAGGCTCTAGCTATATCCTCTGAGAGGAGCACACTGAACCGTGATGCTGGGCTACAGTTCAATTCCACTTGGAAACCGGCCATAAAACTGGATATTGACCAGCTCAAGAAGCACAGATTGCAACGCATTAAACCGCATCCAGAGTAGCTGCGTTTTCTACGAGGTCTGCCACCACCAACCTGGCAGAAATGTTCCCCATTTGTCTACCAGATCTGTGCCACTCACTGCGGCGGACAGTACATATTAAAAAAAAAAAAACTACCATTTTACCTGATTGAGCCATTCATCATCCTGATGATGGGAGAGATGCATGCTCCTGAAACGTCGATGATTCTTCAGCACTACACCTGGCTTGAAGCCCGAGAATGTCTAGAATATGTTCATCACCAGGAAAGCTTCAGATCCTATTTAACTTCATTAAGGTTCTATTTATCAAAATATCTCCATCTATACAGCTAAGACCCATATTATATATTTTGTGACTATGCCTTTGTGGCCCAGAATAGCTGCTAATTGTTAGTGGTTTGCTTTGAAATGCTTATTGCTGATTCTTAGACATGTTCAATTGTCTTCCTTTATGTTGCCACAGTCATTGTCACAAAGGACAAAATATGTCTGAAGAGCAGTGGCCTTGAAATGTCACATCTGGGTTTAGTGCACATGTGCTAGAAAGACCCCTGCTTCTGGATGTATCTGACCACATCATTGAGGGCTAAAAAAAAGTGAGCAGCAAGCCAGGAATGAGACAGTTTCAACTTGAGAGTTCCAAGCAAACACTTGCATAAGAGAGAGAACAGTCAACTGTTTATGTTGATGAGAGAAAAATTGTTGAGTAAGCATTAAAATAAAGACTATTTGTTAATAATTTTGAAGAAATAAAAGACATTTTTGTGCATTGGTGTCAGGAGCAGGGATTTCACACCAAGATGGAGAAAATGAAGAACGCTCTTCTGGCAGAAATTAAGAAATTAAATACAAGAACAGAAACTACAGTGGAGAAGCTGGAAGAGAAAATGAAATATGGCATGCAGAAGATGGATGAGAAAATGAAATCTGGAATGAATGAAACAAAATTTAGAATTAAGAAATTGTTGGAGGAGAAGACAGAATCTGGCATGAGACAGATAGAAAAATACAAACAGAAATGAAAATGGAAATGTGCAAAATGAAGATGGAGATATCCACCAAAATAGACTAACAATTAGCCAGCATTAAGAAACACATAGATGGCCTTAACCAAAATGTTAACACCTTAGTAAAATTCAGGAAAACTGTTAGTCTCCTGGAAGGAACTGATAATAGCAGCACTAAGGAACTGAATGCAAAAGTTAAATGTATGCTCAACAGAAGTCTTACGTACTTGAAAGTTAATATGCTAGGACACGAGTCAACATTCTGCATGAGTGAAGCCATCCAATTAAGTAAGGTCATCCATCTTCAAAGTGTTCCACTGACAGTTCACCGCCATTGCCACCAGAATTGATGGTGAGAAGAGGAGGAAGCTGCAGAACTGATAGGAAGTCTCCAGGACTGGATAGCAGAAGTATTGAATGTGATCTTGGTGGTGGCGATGACCCACAGAAGTCTGGGAGGCCATTTACAATTCATTTGGAAACTGATGCTTGGTGACTACAAGATAATCCATAATGCTTAACAGCACCACTGAGAATGGACACAGCCAACATAACAGTTGCACCCACTTCAAAGACCACAGGTATTTGCTACTAAAGAGACACACAACCCAGAAACAATGATGATATTCAAAAATGTGCACTAGGACTATGGCCAATCAGGACACCTAATGAAAGACTCTCCACAGCAAAGCCAAAAAACAGGCAGGTAACAGGCAGGACAGTCATCAACACCAACCCCTCAATGGGCATGATGTACCAGCCAAGAGTTTGTTGGAGCCGCTTCAATCTGGATGCTATGCTATGATGACCCTATTAAGAAGACTGGCCACTCCACCAAAGGTGAAGTAAAATAGCATGACACAATTGTCCATTTCATTTCAGTGGTAACTGCAGCTGGATTCAATAGCCAGGTCTGAGAAGGGAAAAGCTGGTGTATACCAACTTGGGGCCTCTCCTGAGAGAAGTGGAGGCAGGGATCAGGCCAACATGGGAAGAAATTAAACCAAGGAGTAGTGTATGCAAGTCCTACTACAGCTTATGGGACTCACTGATGACCAAGTAGGGTGCATTGTTTAGAGTATGGGATTCACCTGATAGGAAGATCTAGAGAGAACAGCTGATCCTCCCTCAAAGTAAGGTGAATAAAGTCCTGGAAAAAGTGCCTGTGGAGACTTGGGGGGAAATCTGCAATTCAACCAAACAGTCGACAAGCTCTGACAATGGTACATCTGACTGAGACTATGGAGATATGCCAATGTCAAGTGTGTGCATAATTGCAGCAAACACACCAGGTACCAGGGCCACATGCAGTAGTATAACCTGGAAGCAACCTTTGAACCCATAACCATTGACATAGCTCGGCCATTCCCTGTCTCAAACAGAGGTAACAGATTTCATTGGACACTATGGAACACTTCACCAAGTGGCTGAAGGTGTATGCTATCCCTAACTAGGAGGCCAACATCATTGGAAACTGCCTCGAAGATGAACTGTTTTGTTGCTATGGCATATATTGGCGCTACATAGTGATCTGGGCACAACTTTGAGTCCAACATCATGAGGGAAACACTGGAGTAACTTGAAGTGCACAAAATGTACGCAAGTTCTCTACTCACAGTCAGATACCATGGTTGAGCAGTACATCATGACTCTAGAAGAACAGTTTGATAAAGGTTGTGACCAATCACCAGAGAGACTGAGAAATGAGGGTGCTACTTTTCTTGCTGGCCTACTGCTCATTAACCCATTACACCAGCAGTTTGTAATTAACCAGTTTGGTCTTTGGCAGGGAGCTACATTTAACATCCAACCTGGAGCAAAAGAGCCAGCAGTCAACTAAGAGGAGGATTCTGCAGACCAACTTCATGACATGTATGATATGGCATGTCAGTATACCTTGGTAGCTAGAATTCAGATAAAAACCCATTACAACTGGCAGTACAACAGCAGAGTGATCCTTTGTGGCAACATCTTGCTACCCAAACCAAGGAACATTCCCCCAAACTTCAACAACTAGGGCAGGGACCATTCCTTGTGGTGATGAGGTTAAATGATGTCATCTACCATATTCAGAGCTTGTAGTACAGTTTGATCATCTTGTGAGCTATAATAGTGCAAGGCAGGACAAGTAGCTCTGACTAGGGAGCATCTGACTATACCTTGCTGGCCCTTAATTGCCTTACTTTGTTAGCACTTTGCTTTGGAAAGCTTATGGCTGATTGTTGCACGTGTTCAGTCAGTTACCTTTAGTAGTGGTACTCATTGTTGCAGAGATTGTGGATTTAACTCGTGAAGAGTGGTGGTAGTCACTGCATACCAATATATAGCCAAGTAACATTACTAACAAATTTAACCTGGTCAATACTATATCCTAGAAAAATCATATTTAATAAAAGCATTATGTAGAGCTCTTAGTTACGTTACATGACAGTTGCATTAAAAATACTTTCCTAACATATAATTGCAAGTATCATAAACTTTGTTTCTCCTGTGGGTTTTGGATTTTGTCTCATATTGACCTATGTGTATTATTTTATTTCTTCTTTTCTTTTCTATTTGTTTATAACACAAAACTAAAATGGTTGCTTCAGTAAATCCACCAGAATTATAGAATATGTTTGAAATATTTGAAGTGAAAGTTCTTGTAAAACAGCAAGAAAATTGTCTCGGTATTGTCTACCATACTAATGGTTTCTAAGTAAGTAGTTTTCAAACCTGTTTGTATATTAAATTGCATAATTTTATAAGCAAAATACATGCAACATTTTCACTAACCTAAATGAGTCTACAACTTCAACTGTAGGAAATAAATATACATTCTGATGACACATTACATAAAGTTATTGGTTATGGTACATTACGTGATTTAAACCTTGTGATCAGCCAAATAAAAATTAACCCTGAAACATTTCTTTGGTTTCACAATTTAAATATAAGCTTTTCGTTAGTCACTTAAATTAAGCGTACACATCCACATAGCAATGACTGACTCTAAGAGCTGGAAATGAAATTCAATTTTATATAAGTGCATAAATTAATATTCTGATGTTTTAATTTCAGATAAGAACAAACTACATACCAAGCACTGTCCACATCATTAGAATATTAGATAAAATTGTAAATCGAAGAGGATCATTACAGAGATCAGCCCTGGTATTTATAAGTGTAAGTAATCAAAATGTATTTTTATACAAATGTAAGTAGTGAATGAATATGGAGAACAATAAATGTATTCACATATAATAAAACCAGATTAGTTTAAGCAGAAAATGGTTACTGAAATCAGTATTCTTCTTATTAAAGATTTGAAGCTGTATTGGGTGTTAATGATGGCTTCATAGATTAACAACCAAGTTAAGTTGGAGTCTTAAAAATCCAAGCTTTCAACCATCTTAACTATGTGTTCTTCTGTTGTTATCCCATGAAGCTATCATCAATATTTTTTCTGGTAACTGATGGTAGATATGTGTTCACTAGTATAATAAAGGACCAAGGGAATTATTCAGAATATAAGTTAAATATCTACCTAAAGCTGATCTGGGCATCAGTAAGGTTTCCTTAATAGCAAATCAAAAAGAATTTTATATTTTGTAGCCCATGTTTAAGCAAACAGGTTACCAAGAAAAGGTAAGGTATATAGTGTGTTACTTATTTGCAACTAATACAGATTGTGGCATAATTGTCCAGAGCATACCGCCACGGATTGTGTGCATGTTCAAACCCAATGTAGGGTTGCAGATTTTAGCTCCTGGATGTAGGAAGGTACCCACGTAGCATCATAAGGTAAATGAGAAGCTGCAATAGGCAGTGCTTCCAGCTGGGGGATGTGAGATGTTCACCACATCTCCCCATATAGGTAGGATGATAGCCCACCTCTACCCTCTGTATTTGAGCTAGGTCCAGGCCATCTTCAGGCCTACAGTATCACAAGATTATTATGATTTTATGAAGTTGGTACATGAAATATTTACTTCCATTTTCCCCCGATTCATACCATAAATTTTTAAGGCTTTACATCTCTTAATAACAAATGCAGATAAACATGCCATCCAAGTTACAGTGACCCTTGTTCCTTTGAGAGCATTATTCTATTGTGTTGAGGATATTTGAATTAATGTATTTTCATTGTACATATTTAGGACATTTATTTATATACATAGACTGAAATATTGAAGGTATCTAAATAACATAAGAATATGTCAAAACCATTATAAAAATTCTGCCAACCCAGTGAAAAAGCTTTCAAAACGTTTTGCCCTGAATATTCCTTGTATTTCTGAACCTGGGACTAAATCATTTATTCATAGTACATAGTCATAGACTGACTGCTCTAAGAACAAATTGATGTATTAAAACTACAGAAACAAACTTACATTTTATTAAGATTCACCCTAACTTCTAAGAATAACATTTTCCAAGGCAAGACAGTGTCCAGTGCTACATTAGCAAAAACCTCATATTATTATGTACTTTATGAGCAATTGGAAAACATAGATGACCATTTTATTTTTTTGGAAGATATAAAAGTATTCAGCTGCAGTTTGATACGTACATTTCATTAACTTCCACCCTTATATTTTATTTCAAACCTTTAAATATAACAATTCTGTACCTGAGGGCCAATGTATTGTAAGTCACATTTTATTGATTTTACAGGAGAAGGAAAAAACCACAAAATTAATAAAATAGCATTATTTTCAATGTCTATTTTTTTGGATAAAATGAGTCAAATTTACACTTTAATTGCTTCATTAAGTAATAAATTACCTGGACATGTTTCGCAGGCCTATGTTGCCTACATCATCAACAAATTTCGACTGGTGGGCCTGTTGTTGGTATTTTCTGTGGACTCCTCTCCTTTCTCTGGTGGCTAATAAATAATCTTGCAGAGCGGGTTGTCATTGGTGGGAATTCCAAAATTCATAAGGCTAGGTTTCTGCTTTAAAATGAAGGTCTTTTCCCATATGTTTAATTCTAGCGGTCGCTGTACTGAGTTTAACAAGTGCACATTATCTTTGATTCTATGGCTACTGTCCCAAACATGTGAGGCTACTGCTGATTTCTCCATTTGGTTGTTTCTTAAGTGTGCTAGATGTTCCTTCAACCTGGTTCCTATGTTTCTTCTGATTTGTCCTATGTATCTTTATCACAGTTTCTACAGTTGATTCTGTAATTTCCTGATTTCTTGGATGCAGGTGTTATGTCCAACTTGTTCTTTAGAAGGCTTTTTTATGCTGTGTTTGTTTTGCGGGGCTAAGAAGATGGAATGGTGGAATGTAAATTTTTTGAAAATATTCTGGTTTTTATCTGCCGTGAGGGTGGTTGTAGCTGCTACTTTTCTCTTTCTCTCTATTGTTTTTAGTTTTTTCAGAACAAGGGTTTTGTTAAAACCATGGTTCTCTGCAGTTTTTATTATTTAGTTAGCTCTTCTTCATATTCTATCTTCCCCAAAGGGATGTTAAGTAATCTGTTTAGCAAACTGTGGATGATAGCATGTTTGTGGCTAGTTGGGTTGAAGCTGTGAAATTTTATGTGGTTTTCTGTATGTGTGTCCTTCCTGAAAATCCCAAATTCCAGTTTTTTATAGTTTCTGATAATTTTGAGATCCAAAAACGGAAGGGAGTTGTATTCCTCGGTTTCCATGGTAAATTTAATCTCTGGGATTTGAAAATTTAGTAGCAGCAGTGCATCTTCTATTAGTTTAGCATTTACTATGGCAAATACATCATCAACACACCTGAACCAAGTTTTGAAAGTGTGACGGAATCCATTAGTGATTTTTGTTTCAAAAAAGCTCATGAATAGATTTGCCAGGAATGGTGACAGGGGACTTCCCATTGTGAGGCCTGATTTCTGTTTATATGTGCCATTGAAGATGAAGAAAGATTGTTCAATGTAGATGTGGATGAGGTTGGAATATTCCTCGATCTGCATTGAACAATCATGCAGAAAGAAGTCTCAGAAACTGGGTCCGGTATTGTATAATTTAACGTCCACAGCTTCCTCAAATAAAAGCCCTGATAATTAGTGAGCAATAGTGTTGAAAGACAGCCAGTTGGTTACTGCATGATGCAGATTGTGTGTTTGCAAGCACTTTTATGTTTTCCTCTTCATTTTCATTGGAATTAATAAGAAAGCATGTAGATGTGTCACCTTGTAAGATGTCATATAGTTGGTCGCTGCTATGAAGTTTGGGATTTTGAAGTAGTTGTAGTGACATAGGGTCATAGATAGCAATGTTACAATTTTCATTACAGTAATTTTCATCATTCACTCCCCGCGGAGGCCTGAAAAATATTCAATTCTTCATTTAATACTGGCAGAAATTCATTTAGAATATCTGTAAAATACAGTAATAGAATTTTGGCAATAAATGAGCTTAAAAGAGCTGATTAAAATGTTGGGCTATTATTTTCTACTTATTAATTTTTACCTAATGACTCATCAATCAAATGTGATATTTCCAACTGCTGTCTTTTGGGAACATCATTAGGGAATCCTAAAATTGGAAAAAAAAGAAATAATTAAAAAATAAAAATGATTAGAGATTCAAATACTGAGAACATAATTTATTATAGCCAAATTAATGTGTAACTTTTGTATGTTAAATTATAGTCTTACGTTCCTTGTTAGTGGTGAGTGGATTTTCAATAACTCAATAGCGTTATCTATTGCTAGTGTTTGTTGAACCACAATTTGTGCATTAGACTTAATCAGCTCTGAAATAAAAAATTTCAGTAAGGTACAAAGAGCTATTTATTTGTTTTATTTGTATGCACATATTTCGAAACTATTATGATTATAACTTACAAATAAAATTGGTAATGTCATGAGTCATGTATAAATCTTTAATGATTTATACATGAATCCAAAGTGATGACAGAATTTGCCTGTAGCAAGAGTAGTATTTCCTAGGACTGTTTTACAAAATGATTTAATAAAGTGAAGTGTTTCATGAAAAGCATATTAATACTCTGACCACAAAAGGATATTACAGAAATTGCAACAGGCGGAAGTGGTAAAGAGATTTTGATAAACATTGGAGTCAGAGTGAAACTTTTATAAATAATAATTTACTTACCTTTCAATAGAGCAAGTTCAACAAGTTTCCTTCCTCTGCTAGCCACGTCACACTATTAAATAATGTAACCACATGATTAGTATTGTTGATTTCATAGTCAATAAATGAAGCTAAGTATGCTATTCTTGCCAAGGTTCAGTGATGTAGGCATTTAACCAAACTATCTTATACGGATCAACAATAATCCTAGAAGGACTGATGTCAGAGCCAGCAAATCTTAAGACCTTTTCAGATACTTTGGCATTAAAGAGTGAAGGGACTTGCAATCATATGGTCCTCAATATCTTGCCTTCTATCAAAAATCCAAAATATATAATAGTATGACTCTAAAGAGAATTGTATTTTATTGATAATAGTGCCAAAATCTACACTTTTCCATTTTTTTGGACTTAGGATAGTATGGCTCTGAGCTACAAAATTATTTGGAGCAATAACTTTTAAAAATATTATTTTGTAGCATCACACAGAATCCTAAATTTAATACTGCAAAATTGTACAAAAATAGTTATCAGGCTTTCTTTTTTTTTTTTTTTTTTTTATTTTATTTTTTATAGTTGCAACTGTTTGACACTTAAGAAATTTGGGGCAGCTAAGGAGATTGGATGGCCAGCAGTTACCAAAATATTGCATGATTATCTTAATGTAAAGAAGCTGCCATCGTGTTGGTATCCCCACAATTTAACTGACCTATAAAAGTGCATCAATGTTCAATGATGGCCATATTAGAAGGAGGTAATCCTTGGTAGGTTTCTGACATTGTCACTGGTGACGAAACTTGGATTTGACAGTTTGACCCTGAGACTAAGTATCAGTTTGCTTACCACAAGTTTTGAGGAGCTTCTTGAATTGCAGTAGTGCAATGAATTCTGCTCTACAATGGCAATGCCTCTGTGCACAGAGCCAATGCAGCAATCCAGTTTCTGGAGTCTACAGAGGGAAGCTGACTCATTCCCCTACAGTCTTAATTTGACTCTAAATGACTTCTTTTTGTTCCCCATAGCTCAAAATCATATATATGGAAAGAGGTTTTCTAGCCGTGAAGAAGCTCTTGCAAGGAATGAAGCCAAGCTATTACACCTACATGAAAATGAGTGGAAGGAGTGCTTTCAAAACTAGTTTGAGAGAATGAAGAAGTGCTTAGAGTGGTAGAGATTACTGTGAAAACTCAACCAGTCAAACTGATTTTATCTAGTTTAGTTTACATGTATCTCAAAACTTTCATAGTGATCTTAGGTACCGGCTGGGAATAGTGAAAAGTTTGGTTACCTGAAGATGGAAGTATTACAGGAAGAAAAACACTATTACAATCTAGGGACAAGGGCTGCTTTTTGTGCACATAAGGGTACATTAATTAAAATGGAATAAATACCATTTTCAGTTATTAGTGTTACATGTTTGATAATTTTCATTGGGAAATGCTTATTTTGGAATCATATTGTGTACTCTGCCTAATTGAATTTTCTATCTTTGTTCTGCAATTAGATGATTATTAAGGGTAAATTATTTGTATACAAAATTATGAACATTTAAAAATTCTTTTGCTGGAAGGTAGAATCTGATAGAAAAATTCAAAGCCATAGCTGGGATTTCAACAATAAAGCTTCACCTGCTGTGCAGCAACTTCTACCAACTGAGTTGCCATTATTCAGTCTCCATTGTTAGGATCAATGCATGTGGGCTAGGATGTCACATATTCTTGATGCAGGCATTATTTTTATGTTTTTATTCTTTTAATATTATTGTATCTATTGTGTTGTGTATTGTATGTTATTCCTTTTTTATGGGTACTGTTTTTTATTACATCTGATATTATTTCTATTGCTGTTACCTTTATTACCTGTTATTAAAGTTATATGCAATCTTCAATTTATTCATTTTTTGTGTATTGCTAGAAATGTTTGTCTTTGGCAACTTTAGTATTTATCATTTTTTCATCTTTGACTTAAGAGCAGAAACAATAAAAAGAGATGAAATATCACAGACTGAAACACCACTCAAAATCTTCTATACTGAACATCTTCTCTTATTTATTTGAATATAATGAAATTTGAATCATGTAAAATTTTAGTATTCCAAAACACAGCATTCTGTAAAAGATGTATGCTTCATTAGTCCATACAAATCAGCAATCTCATGAAGCATTTAAGAGATCCAAGTGCAGCATATCTATTTGAAAATAACAAATATCATTGCATGTTTCAGGTGTATTTTGCAAAGAAGGAGCCACTACCAGCCATTATATTGAAACACAGGACCGCAATATTGGCAGCTGTGAACATTTGCATTAGGAATGGATTCTCTTACAAGTTATATTGCCCTATTAAACGAATGTCTGTCCGTCTGTCCAATTTGCTTATCTATACCAGTGTATCGAAAGGAAGTGGCTAGGAAATAATCAACCAAATTGAATAATAACATGAAAATAAATTTAAAATATACCTTAAATTTGCTGTATATTAATTGTTAAAGTTGTTTAATAATTCTTAAACATTTAAATATCTTTAAAATTATAATTATATAATTATTTGAATTTAACATAAAATTTAAATAAAAGATAATGTAATAGTCTGTAACTGCCGCACTGAATCCTCTGTCATACTTAAAGTTCCTGGAAATCCGTAACTCATAAACAAGAACATAAACAAGAACATAAACAAGAATTTAATCTACACATTAAATAGCTACTAAATGTGGCACTTAATATAGCAAACCTAAGTACCTATTGTAGGCTACTTTATTAGCCATATTGGTTTATAATCAAACTTTTTTTCACTATATTTAAATAAAATATTAAACCATATTTTAATGCAACCTAGTATTTTGATACTAATAACTAAAATGAGCCACTTCTTTTCTACTTTATTTATATTTATAATACATACAGTTTACTGTATAAAAAAATTTGGAGAATAAAGTTTGAAAAAAGCATAACAGTGCCACCTCTTTTGTTCCTTCTTAGCTCATACCCAGTGGAATAAAAACATTAAAATAGTTTCTAAACTTTTAGTTCATCTGCAGGCATTAGCAGAGACATCCTTGTGTATGAATTGGTAATCAGATGTTATGCAGCTGACATTTTTTATTTTACATGTGTTTGGCATGGAATTTCCAGATTATCCCATAAACTGTAACCCTACATTCAAAAATACTTTTGCCAACATCAGTTGAAACCAATGCACTTGCCAGAAAGTGGTGCTTGAGGTGCTATGCACATGCACTGACAGTGGGGTTCACTAGAAGCAGATGGAATGCTGAGTATACAAAACAGTTACCTTCATATATGCTGTGAGCCTTTCAGTGCTTAGAAGTGTTACCCTTTATGGAGAAGTGTTCAATTCATATTTGATTTCAATCTCCATTCCAATTAACAGGAAATGAAATGGATAGACTGTTATTACTTTCATGTCTATGTATCTGCTATGGTTTTATACAACTATACTGTTGAACAAAAGCTTTTGGAAACCCGGTGTAAATCATGATCTGTTTGCTATAATTTTAACCCTGATTTTCTTACATCAAATGTTTTAATTACATTATTTTATCCAAACATACATGTTTATTTCTATCTGAAACACTCAGCAATTCTTTTAACTCAACTAATACTGACTACTGCCACAATCTGATTTTATTTTTTATTCCAGATATACTGACTGAAAACTGCAGACATTTGTTACCAGTCAAACTGCTCTCTCCCCTTAAAACGGCTTCTATTTCATGGTTGGATTCATTATGGTGTTGGTACAGTGTGGCCTAAGAGTTTGGGTGCTCTATCTTGCTTGTATATTACGATGGGGCAGGTCAGATAAAATAGTCAATGGTATGGCACACGTGGATAATAAGGGTGCAAGTGAAACATGTTTTGTAAATGTTCTCATATTACTATACACACTTTTTAACTAATACTGCAGTATGTGCTGTAGTTTTCACTTTCTTCTACTTATGTCGATCAAATAATAATTCAAGCTAAATGTTTAGTTGCATTAGTTTCACTGGGTGTGCAAATTGTTTTGACCAGAAGCCTACTCATAATAATAATAATCATAATTATTGTTTGGAACTTCACTTGATTAACTTGCCTTTGGTTCATACAAATATGCTATAAGAATATTGCATGAAACTAATAAAACTAAGTGTTATGTCACATATAAATCTCTAAAGCCTTATACCTAATTCGTACCATGGTATTTCAGACCTTGGCAAATTCTCTATAAGGCTCATACATTTACTTATTTTCTCAGCTAAATTACCATAGTAAACTGTTTTAATATATTAATACACAGATGTGTGTGTTCAATATTATCATAAATTTGTGCTAATCATGACCACTCGCTCTCACCAAAATGGCTTAGGTTCAATCCCAGCCAACTATATGTTGGAATTGTGGTGGACAAAGTGGCACAGGGAGGGTTTTTTCTGGTGCTCCAGCCATCGCTTTCCAATGATGCGCCATTTTCATTCCATTTATCATCAGTGTCATTGCCTACAGTGCTCTCTGTAGTAAAAATGGGCATTAAACACTGTAAAAATAAACTGCTCCAATCATGGGGTAAATGGTAAACATTCCTGAAATTGACAATGAAAGCGTAATCTAAATGTATATTTGAATTATTTGCTTCAATCTGCTTTTAAAAAGGGATAGTTTTCATAGCAAGCAGTGGTGTTAACAGAGTATCTTTCTTAGGTGATTATAAATGATGATGAGAATGAAAAAACTGGTTAATTTTTATGTTTTAGCCTATTTAGTTGCACAGTTCTTGATAGATCTATTCAAATTATTCATAAAAATTTAGTTGTATGTGAAATTCCTTCATGATGAAAACGTTGACAATTGAAGCTTTTAAATACCTTATATTCTTCCTTTAACATAGTTTACATAAACCTTTATTCTTTAAAACTCAATTGATATAAGGTAAATCTCCTCTATATCTCCATATATACCTTTAAAGAAACATTAACAAATGCAGCTTACAATAAAAAATGAAGCCTTAAATGTCTCTTGAAATTGCCCAAACCTATGCACATGCATTTAAAAACATCATTTTTGGACATTTAAATAGCTAAAAGTCTAAATTTACAATCTAATCCTAGTACTACAAGGATTGGTATTTTACATCAAAATCTAAATGGAAAGTTACTTTTTAAAGTCTTGTTGAATGTTCAGTAACAAAACTAGGGTGCAATGGAGGCCATCGCTGCAACTGCGTAGCAAAGTATTCTAATATATTTGCTCGCATTATTAAATCCATAACCTTGGTTCCAAGAAAACCACCTTTATCTGCCAAATTCATGCAGAACTTCCTTTATTGGAGTATTAATACATGTTTGTACTAATGATTCAAACCATGAATTTTGCAGAGGAATACCTTGGTTCCATTAATTTGCCTCCACTATGACAACCAATCTAGTAGGATTACAAATTAATACTGCTGCTGTTACTTCACAATTTTTCACCACTAATTTCAGAAAACAAGCAGGCGCTGTTGTATTTGTATAGATTGCCATTAATAAAAGTGTATTGTAATGTTTAAAAAAAACTGCAGGTTTGTAATCATTGAACTAAAATAATTAAACTATATGGAATTTCAATTGATTTTATGTATTTGCATAATGGCACAAATGGTAAATATTTACATTCCTTATACACAGACACAAAATCAGGGTCATGGTGTCAATATATTCATAGGAGAAGAAACAACTGAAACATTGTCATATTCTTGTTTGACCTACAATACCTTTAAAAACTTTCAGAAAAATTCTTGCTAAAACAAGCTCACTTGAATAGAAATCCTGGATAAACTGCAGCAATGTAGCACTACCAATACAAATAAAATTTAGCTTTATCAGTAGGTGACTTTCCAGAGGCTTGTCAGGACCCCCGGCGCTGTATTTCCTTTTTCTCCATTTTTTCCAGTTTCCTATATTTCCTTAGTACACCTTATTATTCTTAGCGTTTTTCTTGTACATATACAGACACAAATATAGACACATTTACAAACACAGAAACCCTCATTCCCAAGGCGGGACTCGAACCCATGATCCTGTGCACCACGAAATGCCAAAGCGAGACACTTTAGCGAGCGTGGCCACCGGGATCGGCTTACATTGAAAACCAGGTTCATTTTCATACACATTTATGACATACATAAATGTTTTATATGTATATGAAAGTATGTAAGTATGAAAATAAGATATTTTGTTGATTTCATTTATGTATTTATAAAAATAGCTGTGTTAATGAAGCTGGTAAATCATAAATAATATATTTTACCAATATCCCAATTGAGCAAGGTAGCTTAGGCAGTAACATACGTGATTCACATTTGGGGTGATCTTGGATTTGATTCCCATGCCCAGCCTTCCTGACCATGGGTTTCTTCGGGAGTTTCCGCAGTTCACCAGATGGATATTAAATAAATAAATAAAATCTAAATGTGCTACCCTGGCACCTAGGTAACTATACCACAGCATATATTCAAACTTTAAATTTATTCCCAGAAACAAACAATTACAAATTTGACCTAATAATCTATTTTTCAGATAATTAACAAAACTGCAAACTAAAGTTTAAGTTTAAAATCAAGAGACAATTATGTAGAATATAAAATGGTTAAGCTGTAAATGAATTAGTATAAATTGAAAATAAAGCAAACTATTCTAACACAAAAATCTTACTGAAAAGCCAACAACTTTGGAACTGATATCCAGCTTCATCTTATTCTACACTATAAACTACATCACTGGTATCCAGTAAAAGTTTCTGCTATGCAGCACCAACTAAGCTGCATATTAATTTGAATATAAAAATAGGTATACAATTAATTTGTTGGTGCCACACAATAAAAGAATAAAATATTAATTTACATAAACATAATGAAGTGAAAAGTAATACAGCTAAATATGTACATAATTCAACCATATTACTAATATGTGCATATAAGAATAAGTTTTATATAGTAGAATAAATATATTGCACATAACTAATACCTCTAGATACTTTAACAATTCAATATGTATTGACAACCAAACTGACCATTATTTACTATTTTTTTATGCATATGATTTAAACACAGCTAAACAGCCTTAAATATAATGCTTCAGTTACTTAATTTTATGCATTTAGTAATTAAAAATTGACGCTTAATTTTATATTGCATTATTTGTTAACCTTTCTTATTGGTTCATGAATTAATTTCCAACTAAACACTGATTCACTCTAAACATTAAAGCATTTAAGAATCAGTATGCATTTATAACTATTTTACTTCATATACATACATATACAGGGTTATTAAAAAAGAAAGAACAGATTTCAAATATTTATTGCTTTCAAACTACAAATAATAGAAGTATGATTCCAACGTTCATGGAGATAGATTTTTATAATATGCATTCAGTATGAGCACCGTGTGTTACTTGACGTATGTCAAAACGGTGGCTCATTTCTTGCCACACATGAATCAGCTGGTCTCCAGTTATCGAATTCACAGCTTCAACAATTTGATGTCGTAGATCTTCAAGAGTGCCAGGCATAGAAGGGATAAAAACATGGTCTTTTACATAACCCCATATATAAAAATCACATGGAGTGACATCTGGAGACCTGGGAGGCCACCGGCGATAAAGTTGAACTGCTTCTCCTCTCGCAATCCAACGTCCTGCAAACGTGTTATTCAAGTAACGTCGGACGTGGTAAGAGAAATGAAACGGGGCACTATCTTGCATGAAAAAATTCAATGGAAAACATTAATCATTGAGTAAAATTGTCTTATTCCACATCTTCTAACATGCCAATGTACAATTCGTACCTTTTGTTGTGGTCGTCAGGATTCAATTGCAGTTTGTATGGCTTCAGGTGCAGACGATGTTTTAGAGCTCGCCATACCGTTGGTTGCTTGCTCGTGATGTGGATTTCTTTGGGATCCTTTCGTATAGTGTACGAATATGCTCGACATTCGCGTCCGATGTGCGAAGTGCTTTTCCTTTTGCACATGCAATCATCTTCTACGAATTTTCGATTCCACTCGTAAATTTGCTTGTGACGCGGCGATAGTTTATTAAATTGACGGCGAAATGCTCGTTGAACTGCAACAATGGACTCCAGCTTTGCTAATTGCAGCACACAAAATGATTTCTCTTGAGGTGTCGCCATCATTTCACTATAGACATGCAACAACAAACAACAGCGCCAATGCGGCCTTGATTGGAACTTCTACCCCCCCCCCCCCGCGCAATTTCAATTGTAAACTTTTCTCTCTCCATGAACGATGGAATCATGCTTCGATCTTTTGCAGTTTGGAAGCAATAAAAGTTTGAAATCTGTTCTTTCTTTTTGAATAACTCTGTATAAAGGTATTATCAATAAAAACATTTCTTATTTAATCAAGAAGAACATAAGTTTTGTATTTTGTTATACTTGTCATTGCATTTTGCATTCCACATTAGCAAATGTGAGGAAATGTTGGCAGATTTATTACTATCCTTAGCTAGTGAAAGCTGGCAAATTGATTGACATGTGTGGAAAAATTAGTCACAAACATAGTGACCTCTAAAACTGATTACTGGTTGTTACTGCGGTTTCCTCTGGAACTAAACCATTGAAATCAATAAATATTTTCAGATACTGGAAAACCAGAAGGAGAATGAAATCTATGTTTATTCATCCATTGGTACAGTGACATTCGCTACATCACTACAATGATTCATCTAGTAATTTACAATACTATGTGTAATATTTCCCACTTTGAAAAATACGAGGGGTATTCAGTAAGTCCTATAAAAAAGATAGAAAAACATTTATTTTTAGTATATTTTTTTTCATCATAATTTCCATTTAGCTCGATTAACTTTTCTCACTTTTGGAAAGTGAGCCATGTTGCCACACCGTAACTGACTAATGAAAAGTGTAAGTTTGCGACGAAAAGCCCGTAATTGATTCATCATATCGAGAATGAGCTGGTTCTTTCCTTGAAGACAAATATTTAATTTATTGAGGTGTCCAGTAATATCCACAAGAAATGCAAGCTTGGCTACCCAGGAGAGATCACTGAGTTCTGGTGCGGGTTTCCCCTACATTTCAAGAAATTGATAAATGACGTCGAAGATGGTAAAATCTTTCTAACGTCTTGCCTTTGCTTAGCCACCGAACCGCACAATAATACAGACTATCTCCATACTCTGCATCGACATCACGGAGAAATTCTTGAAACTGTGGATGTGTGAGTCCATGTGATTTTAAATAATTAATGTTTTACCACTGTTTCCATTACAGTACCAAGCTTTGCTTTTCTGGAACAGGGAACATTTTTATGAATGAGACAGTGGACTCCAATCACATCAGAGCCACCAGCGTTTTGAACCTTTTCCCGAAACGAAACTTACAAACCCTGAACGTTGGCCACACGTTGCCGGAGCTCCATCGGTTGTTACGGATACCAAGCAATCCCAGGGTAGTGTAATGCCATTTAAAGAATCCTCAACACTGTGAAAAATATCTGCGCCTGTAGTAGTGTCTTTTAAGCGGAAACAATCTAACAATGCTTCTGTAACGTGGAGATTGTTGTCTACATCGCTCACGAATATAGCTAGTTGGGCCGTATCACACTTATCTGTTGCCTCATCGAGTGCTAAAGAATACGCCACGAACTGTGTTGCCGTTTGAATGAGTTGAAGCTGCACGTCTTGTGTCATGTCTCTGATGTGACGAGCAACTGTGGTACGTGAGAGTGGGATCGCTTCAAACTGATACACTTCTTTAGGACACAGTAGTTCTGCAGCATTAATCATACATTGCTTTATAAAGTCAACTTCAGTAAATGGTTTACCTGCTGCTGCTGCTGCAATATCATATGACAGTTTGTAACTCATGCGCAGCATTGCCTCATTAAACACTGTTGGTTCGCCACACTCCTGTACATAATAAATAAATACATATTCACATTCACAATTTTCCATGTTTACGTGAATATTATAAACATGGAAACTAACTACACTAGTAATAAAGTATTATGAATTCCAACCTGCCTCAGGTAATAATGCAACCTTCAATTCTTTAACCTTTTTACTGCGATCTTCACCAACAAGCTCACTGTAAATATCTGTATGTGTTTTGTCGTAGTGGCGTACTATATTATGCATTTCTCTACCTTTCAAAGTTTTCTGACATATAAGGCATTGAGAATTTGTTCCAACTGCTATGAAAAAGTAATCGCTTCCCCACGCAACGTTGAACGTATTTGCCTGATGGTCACTTTTCAGCCTTTAAATTCCTCCATTATAGAAGGATACGTAAGCAGGGTGCGTTAGCAACCGGCTGCAAACAACACACGTCCACCAGACAACTTCTTTAAAACTGCCCTACGTCATTCTTCTCTATCACACAGTTAGCGCTCTACGAGCTGTCATTATAACTCGCCCGCTCCTACCAAGCTTTCCCGCTCAAAGAGCGCTGTTTGTGCACCCATGTTGTAGAAACACATGAGGAACCACCATGTAAAAGGTTTTGCTACAGCACCTTCTCTTGCACGCACTCGTATTGTTCCGAATAATGGAATTAGACTTTCCGCTATACTTGTCGCGCGGTTGGTTGGGGTGTTAGATGGGTCGATCCTCTCGATTACGGTTTGTGGTCATTCTCATTTGAGCATTCGTGATCTGAACTTAGTGGATCCTAAGCCGCAAAGCACAGTCCAAAATGAAGAGCCTAAGCCGCAAAGCGTAGCCGAAGGATGCTCTTTTAAAGAACAACGGAGCAGTTGCTGCCGAAGGTTGCGATTGTGAAATAATAATTCAGGGCATATCGCAGAAATGTGTGAAGCAAAACCTCAACAATCTGGCAGACTTCAAATCGGAACATATTAATGTTTTCAGCACTTTAAAATCTACATCGCCTTTGGACGTTTAAAGTGTGCATCAAAAAAGCACGACAAGTACTGAAGCATACCCCATTGCAAACACAAAATAAATATATAAGGGGTCGTTAGTATGGATATTCCTTTAAGACGTGTGATAAAATATTAGTTATTTACGACTACGGACCTATATTGCAATTTTCAAAAATTTGTTGTCCTTGGACATAGTAGTCCGTGTTTTCCAGACCCTTTGTAGGTGGCTTTTGACATCTTCGTGCTCTGAAGTAAAAGTTAAGAATCGAACATATTTGGTTTCAAAATTACAGTAGATGCTTTGAAGCATGTAACGAAGATACTCCGTATTTCTCAGGATCGTCAACTGCATCAAAAGATATAACCGCTTAATTAATTGCCTTTGTATGTCAGTGAGGCGGAATAGTAGCTTGACTGTCGATTGACTTTCATCTTACAGGCCAACATGTACAGCACTGTACCCGTGGCGGGCATATTGAAAGCAAGTGTGTTATTTACATTATATGGTGTTAGACAATTGGGGCATGTGCACCTGTGGGTAAACATATTTGCATGTCTGGATCAAAATATTTGTCTAACCCTACACCTCACAGCGCCTTGTGTACACTATAATGCGATGCAGTTGTGTAGCGGCAGTAACAATTAGTTTACACAAGTTCCAAATCTTTATGTTACTAACCCACATGATCAGTAATCATAATCAAATAAGTCGCATATAATGATTCATCTGGCACACTAAGGAACGACAAGTTGCTTAACAATTAAAGTAAATAATTGCATACCAAATATTTGTATTTTATCAAAAAATTTGCATAATAATTAGAGCAACAAATTTGCATTACATTTGCTAGCTATTAATCATTGATGTATATTAATGGATCCCACCGACCACACCTCCCGCGGAAATCCGCGAAATACCACGTAAAACTGCGGCTTTGGCATAACTTTGGCAATTGTTGAGACACAATGGACTTTGAAGGCTCATTTTCAACTGAAATGTAATGCGAATCACAATTATACCATCAGATTTAACCTAACATTTCGCAATAAAAACTTGATACAGTACTGGATTTGAATATTTGCTATAATTAATTTAATGGAACATAAATATCCATTTCAAGTGATATGATCACAAATTGGTATCACACTTTAGTTGTTTGTACATGAAAATGTTTGAATATACATCATCATATGGAAATAGAATTATCAAGAATTTTGGAGATTTATTTATCGAAAGCCACTTAAAATCCACCAAAATCACAAAATGGCACAATATAAGGGGAACGAATCTTTAAGATGATGTATGTTACTGTGGTTTGGTTTAATGAAAAAGGTGTCCTATATTAATTTTCCTGTTCACACATTTGCTGATGCTATGGCTAATTCTTGCCAAGCTTTCAGGGAGGGAGAGAGAGTGCAAGCTTTTTAAGAAACATTACATTTTGATCCTAAACACTTCTAATAGGTTCTCCTAATTGGCTTCTTAGGCGATATTCTGTTTTTGGAGTTCTGACACTAAAGCTTTCAGCATGAAAAAGCAGTTTCGAAGCACCCCGCGTCACTCTCTGGAAATCGGTGTTTTAAAATGTCTTGAATGTCACAGTGCTTTTCTCGTCAGAGTCTTAAATCTAGTGGAACATTGTTTAATGGAGAAGGAGAGAACTGCTTTCTGCTGAAACATGAAGTAACTTCATATTAGGGATTTAAAGCTTTCCCGGCGTTGACGATTAATAACTTTTTCTCGGGATGTCAGCCAGCTAATGTTACTTTCCAAGCTTTCAAGGACATGCTCTGTTGCCATCATCAGGGAACTGGAGGCAAAGAGCCAGGAGTAGGAACTAGTCGCCCGAGTGTACTCGGGCGGGGGCAAATCACCACGGTACCTATCCGCTTTTCTCGCGGATTTACCCGTGTGGTATAAAAAATGTAGTCTTGTGCAAGCGTTTATGTCTGTGTCGAAGTAATGTGGGCAGGGTGTTTCCCTCTGTGCAGCCGGCGCGGGCTGGCTTACCTACCTGAGTGGTCACCCACCCAGAGAGGGACCAGGCCCGATGCTGCTTACCTTGGCCAGCCGCTTGCGGGCTGTCAAGGAAAGCAGTGCCGGCTAGAGGGGAGAACTGAAGGGATGTAGTTACGGGGTGGGGGAAGCCAGTGTTGCAGATCTGGTCGGAGTACAACTGGACGGTCACCCGTCCGAGTCGGGACCGGGCCCGATGATGCTTAACTTGGCGGGTAGAACTGTAAAGAAGGGAGAGGCGGCCGGAAAACTACCATCCCAAGGCGTCCTTGGGAAGGCGGTAGCTTACGCATCTCCTAGGCAGCGTGTGGTCGTAAAGACCGAGAGTGTTCACCTGGGGATTTGGCTGGGGAGCAAGTTTAGTGTATATTGTGCGAGCTCTTTCTCGCACAACGTCCACTATGTAAGGGATTCCGGAGTGGGAATGGAGAATGTGGGACGATAATCTACGGTCTGTGCCATATATCATCCTCAATGCCCTTTTCTGCACGGTCTGCAGCATGCGGATGGTGGAACGAGCCACCGATCCCCAGACCTCGCAGCCGTACAGCATCAGGGGCGGGATGACTGCGCGGTACAGCCGTAGTTTTAGGTGTGTAGGCATGGTGGAGCGGAAGATGGGAAACAACTGCCGTAGGGTAGCGTGTCCCATACCGACCTTCTCCCTGACATGTGGAGTGAAAGTAAGGCCGCGGTCGAGGAGGACTCCAAGGTATTTGGCGGTGCGGACCCAGGGGATCCGCCGCCGCCGCCGCCGCAACCTCAGCGACCTCTTCGGTCGCCAGCCACGGACTTTAGCCAGCAGTAGAGCTGAGCTCTTCTGAGGGCTGATGGCCATCCGCCACTGTTCACTCCATCTGCCTATGGCCTGGAGCTGTCTCTGTAGCGGTGGAAGCAATATCCGGCGTTCTTGTTACGCGCCATTATGAGGACTCGTCGGCATACTGGCACGTAACTGTACTGGGTTCTGTGGGGAAGTCGGACATGTAGGCGGCAAAGAGTAACGGCGACAGCACGCTGCCTTCCGGCACTCGCGCCGCTATGGGTCTGACTGTGGAATGCCTCCCCTCCACCCTCACCCTGAAAGTGCGGTCCCGAAGGAAGCTACTAAGCAGGTGAAGGTAAAAGGGAGAGATTTCTGCGTTCTTGAGCTTGTACAAGAGTCCCTGATGCCACGTGGTGGCGAAGGCCTTTTCCACGTCCAAGAGTGCCGCGACTGTTTTGAAGTTGTCCTGGAAGCCCAGGACAGCCTTCTCAGCCAGTCGCAGCAACTGCAGGGTTGTGGAATGTCCAGTACGGAAACCAAACTGGTGATCCGGGAGTAGGAGTCTCTCCTAGAAGAGAGAGGTGAGGTGAGGTAGGAGTAACCGCTCGAATACTTTCGAGACGATCAGAAGTAAGCTAATAGATCTATAGCTTGACGGGAAGACCGGGTCCTTGCCGGGTTTCAAAATGGATACTACTCTCGCCTCCTTCCAACACGTTGGAAAGTGACGTAGATGCAGGCATGCATTGTAAATCCGTGTCAGGTGGATTACGGCCTTTCTGGGTAAGTGCTGGAGCATAGGCGCCGTAACGCCGTCATGCCCAGGGGCTTTGTTAGGCTTTAGGTTGTTGAGTTGGGAAGCCACCTCTTTCGGGGTGACTAAAGGAATGCGGATCTCCTCATGGGGCGGCGGGGGCTCCTCGTAGAGGTAGTCTACCGTCGCTTCCACGAGCTCAGTAAAGTCCTCGTCCTGGGGGTCTTCACGGGGTTCGAATTGAGACTCCAGATAATCTGCGAAATCCGTGGCTTTATCCTGGGGCTCAAAAGAGAGTCTCCCACGGGTGCCATGGATGGGATGCTGAAACTGACTTTTGTCTTTCCTGAGGGATCGGATGATCCTCCAGGGCTGTTTCTCTTCCAGGTTTACATTGTGTGTTCCCAGGCTCTTTTGCGGTACGCGCGAAGCAGGCGCCTTGCCAGGGATTTGAACCGCTGGTACACTGCTTGGATCCTGGGATGGCGGAAGCGCTGTTATAGCTTCCGTACGGTTGCCTTGGCTTTTAGCAGCTGACGGAGTTCATTAGGTATGGCTCTCGGGTTAGGTTTGATAGATGGGATGCGGTAGGTATACGCGCGTACCACATTCAGGAGTTGTCGGGAGAAGGCCGTGGCTGCCGCTTCCAGCGCTTCGATGGAATCGATGCGCGGTCGCGGGTCCACGGTTTGGTTTAGGTCTAGGACGGCTGCGTCCCAGTCGATCTCATTTATCCAGTCTGGTGTTACCAGAATTGACACGGTCTCGGTTGTATCCACCACGACAGGGTCATGGTCGGAGTCCAACTCCTTGACCGCCGAGAGGTCTAGATGAAATGGTGAGTTCTTGGTGATTATGATGTCAAGAACATCCGGGCTCCCGCGAGCCGGATGACACGTAGGTCCTCTCGGTCCGTGCGCGACGAGGGCGGGGTTGCCGCTGATGAGGCGGCAGAGCCCGCGGCCTCGGGGGTTGTTGGTGCGGCTGTGCCAGAGGGTATGTTTCGCGTTGAGATCTCCTGCGATACATACCACTGGGTGAAGGTTGAGTAGGGTGGTGTAGACCGCTTCATGGAAACAAATTGCTCCGGCGGCGCTATTTATATCTGCAGGGGAACGCCGAAGCACCGCTTTGCGTGCTGCAATTAGTCAGCCCTGGTCATTAGGGTAGAGGAGGGCGGGGCAACCAGTAGTGAACTATTGGTAGCCAGGTTTTGCTTATTGCAGATCTTAGAATTTGTTAAAATGATATGTGTTTGCTTTTACGTATATTGCTTCTTTGATCAGTCTGCCGTAATAACCGAGGGATATTTCAATTATCTTGGAAGGAAAAAAAAAATGATCTTATATCCGTTATCGTAAGTGTGCTGTGCTACACTCAACTTTTCCGGGTAGCCCAGCCTGATGACATTGGCGTTCTCTTGTGCGCTCTTCCACAGTCCTCTCAGTCTGGCTGATGTAACTTTTTCCACGTTCCGCAAGAAATTTTGCAAATGCGGGCAGCGCGGAAGCCCAAATTGTCTTTGACCGAGCCCAGATGTTTCATTTTCGCAAGGGCCTTAAAGACTGTTTTGATTCTGCGTTTTGACAGTATGTATACTATTTTGTGGGGTGCTCACTCCGTAAGAAATAATGGCTGCACTTAAGTATTGTTTTTTCTTTGCATTTTCGTTTGGCTTTTGATGCAGTTTCCCGAAAGCTTTGCTGCTGTCTCAGTTGGTGTACTGGTTCTGTCGGAAGACTTCAGCTATCTGCGAATTTCTTCTAGAAAGTTCTCTATATCATACTGTTATGGCTTGGTAATTACTGTGGAAATCACTCTCTGTCTCTGTGCTGGGTGATGGCAGCTAGTATTGTTGAGGCATAGGTCGGTGTACGCTGATTTTCTGTACACCTTGTGTCCTAGGTTGTCATACTTTTTATAAGTCTAGAAACAGTGAGCAGTTATTCCGTCCTATCTTCATGGAGAATTTGACGTTGGGATGGATACTGTTTAAGTAAGACAGGAGGGCATTCAGAATGCCCTTTATATGTGGAAAAACCACAAAGTTGTCGCCTAGATAGCCAGACGCCAGACGCATAACTGGTCGATCGGGGCATGCCCCGGTCGGATGTCGATGCCGCAGTACATACCCGCATCGCGGCTTTACCTGCGAAATGAGCTAGGGAATCTATCTGCTGGTTGTGTGTTCTGAGAGATGAAATGCAGTGTTCTGAGGGATGAAATGTAGGTACAGGGAATTTTGTAGGGAGAGGACACGCCCACGGGCGCTTGCGCGGGCCAATCAGGAGGCCGCGCAGTTTTCTCCCACCTGGAGCAGAATTAAACTATTTTAATTTCGATTTTGCGTTCACCCGTTGTGAGGACGACACGCTATATTTTTTTCACCCCGTTTTGGTTACGGGTTAGTGTCGCTTTGCCCTTTTCAGGTTTAATTTAAAAGTGTCTCAGGAGAGGGGGCGTGACTAACCGAGAGGGCCAATGGCGACTCTCGGTGGACGGAATGAGGGCAGGCGACGTACTTCTCTGGGACCATAATTTCCCAGAGAATTCACCAGTTGATTAGGGTGGGTTGGAATTTTGTTGTACAATGATGGGACCCTCGATCTGATGACGTCGATCATGTACGGGATACCGGAATGTTCATGAAGGATGTGGGCGGGAATTCTCCAGCCGGTACGGTAGATCATCCTTAGTGGCCGGTTCTGCAGCGTCTGGACCCTGAGGAGCACGTAGTTAGCTACGGTCCCCCAGATCTCGCAACCGTACAGAGCCAGAGGCGGATTGATCGCCCGGTACAGCTGAAGCTTTAAGGTAAGAGGCATGCTCTACGGTGCCGTAAAACAAAGTTCCGCTTAAGCCGATTTCTAATGGTTTTCGTCAGGAGAATCGCAGAGCTTTTCTCCGGGCTAGTGTGGCCATTCGCTATCTCTCATTCCACCTGCAATTGGCATGGAGGTGGGCTTGGATTTGCCGAAAGCTATGTCTGGTGTTCCGGTTCACAGCAAAGAGCATGAAATCGTCCGCATACTGACAGGAGTGTGTGCTGGGGTGGGTGGGGATGTCGGCCATGTAAGCTGCAAAGAGCGCCGGAGACAGCACGCTACCTTCCGGCACTCCCGCGCCAATGGGCCGCTCTGTAGAAAGTTCCCCCTCCACCTTTACTCGGAAACTTCGAATCTGAAGAAACGAAGCCACCAAGGAAATGTATGGTGAGGGGATTTCATGCTCTATGAGTTTATAGATGAGCCCATCGTGCCACGTAGTGGAGAAGGCCTTTTCCACGTCCAGCAATACCGCAACCGTTTTAGACCTCTCCTGGAAAGCCAGGGAGGCCTTCTCGGTCACACGCAGTAATGGCAAGGTCGTGAAGTGTCCAGGGCGAAAACCAAACTGATGCTTGGGTAGGAGGCCTCATTCCTCAAGATGAGGTCCGAGGCGGGCGAGGAGCAGTCTCTCGAATACTTTCGAGATGACTGGCAGGAGGCTGATGGAACGGTAGCTGGCCGGGAAAACCGAGTTCTTCCCCGGCTTTAGAACGCATACCACACTGGCCTCCTTCCACGTAGCGGGAAAGTGGCGCATATGTAAGCATGCGTTATAAATCCGGGTCAAATGAAGCACGGCTTTTCGGCGAAGGTGCTGAGGTATTTCCGCTGTTACACGGTCCTGTCCAGGGGATTTTTTGGTTTTTAAGGAATGGATTTGGGTGGCTACCTCCTGTGGGGTAGCTATTGGGACGTGAAACTCCTCGTCGTTCGTGAGCGGGGCCTCTATGAAGCCCTCTACCGCCCGCTCGACGAGTTCAGTTTGGTCTTCGTCCTGGGGCTCTTCTCTGGGCTGGAATTATTATTCAGGTAGTCTGCAAATGCAGGTGCTTTATGCCGGGGTGTGAAGGCTAGATGGCCCCGGGTGCCATGGATAGGATGCCGGTATTCCAGTATGTCTTTCCGCAGGCCACGGACTATTCGCCAAGGTTCCCTCTCCTGGAGGTTAACATGCCTTAACGTATGCTCCCAGGCCTCTCGACGGTGTGCTCTAAGGAGACGACGGGCCAGGGATTTGTACCTCTGGAGTATGTCTCCTATCCTGGGATGGCGAAATCTCTGCCATAGCTTTCTGACAGCATTTTTTGCTTTAATCAGCTGTCTTAGGTGTGCAGGAAGGACAGAAGTTTGAGGTGTTTCGAAAGGAATGCGGTGTGTGTGAGCACGGACCGCATTTGGGAATGTGGTAGAGAACTACGCGACCGCCGCCGCCTCGAGAGACTCTATTGAGTCTATTCGAGGGATAGCGTCCAGGGAGTTCTGGAGGGATAGCACAGCAGCATCGCAGTCCACTTCTTCTATCCAGTCTGGTGTGACCAAAGCTGTGAGTGAAACGTCGGAGTCGACCACAACTGGGTTGTGGTCGGAGTCCAGCGCGTTCACAACCGAGAGGTCCAGATGGAACGGAATGTTTTTGGTAACCATGAAATCGATGACGTCCGCCCTGCCGCGGGGCAGGAAGTACTTTAGACCTCTCGGACCGTGCGCGAAAAGGGCCGGGTCTCCGCTGATGAGACGACCTTTTCTGTTCTGGGTGCGGCTGTTCCAGTTTGGATGCTTCGCGTTGAAGTCGCCTGCAATGCAAACTCTGTGGTCGAGGTTGAGGAGTGCCTTCAGGTCCGCTTCATAGAAGCGGCCGTCCGGCGGGTCATATACCGCTACTAGCACTATTTCCGACTCCCCCCCCCCCCAAGGAGATCCCTATGGCGGTCGCTTCCAAGTGCTGTAGCGGACGAATGGTGATAGGAGTGTGGTTTGTTTGTTTGTTTTTTTTGTTTTTTTTTGCCAGCCCCGATGACGAACATCCTCACAGGCTTAATCGTCTCCCCATGCACAAGCTGTTAGTAGACTAATCTAACTAAAGATATTGGCTAAGGAGAAGGGGTGCAGTGTTAGTATTGAGTACATGCTTGTTAGTGTTCGGGTTCCGCGATTGACCCCGCTTAGTCTAAGTATTAGTTCTAGCTGGCATTCGAAGCATGAGAGCGCGTGCAATGCGTCCTGGGAGACCGAACAATCCGAAGTCTGTTCGGCGCCCAGGGTGATTAGAGGAGATTGTTAGGATGGATGAAATTCGGAGTAAGTGAGAAGAGGTGGTTAGTGCGAGCAAACAAAAGGGGTTGTTAATAAAATGAATTAATACTAGATTACATGCGAATGGAATGGTGTGGTGGAGGCAGAGTCTAATAATGTTACCTGTGCGTGAGTGTGTATGGATGCAGTGATGTTCATCGTCGAGCTGCCAAGGCATCTCATGTGGTAGTTGGGAGTCTGTCAACAGAAAGCAGTTAGTTGCGGTTCATCAGATTAAATAAGTGGATTCTTGCTTCA
>JAUKNX010000260.1:0-18909 GCA_030762935.1 Hymenopus coronatus | reverse complement strand
GTATACAAAATGTCTCAAAACCCTCCAGCCTCATTGTTCTCTGTAACAGTGCTTGGATATGTTTTCTTTTTTTTTTTCTTCTTTCTATTTTTAGTTACCTAAACTCCTGGGGTATGTGTTCAGGCAATTCTGCCTTAAGTACCCATGTCGCATTGAGCTCCTTTGGAGCATTTCTGGTATTATAATCAGTAGTCATTTCCATTTTTCTGAGTACACTTATTCTACCAGCATTCCCTTCATTGAATGTGATAACTGCATCATTTACACCAAGATGTACTACACCAACAAAAATATTTTTAGGTGCTCGAGACCAAACTAAACTGTTGAAAGATTCATTGGCGTTTTGAGTTTTCCCTGTGAAATAATTTTACAGCAGTTCTGGAATAACCAGAGCTATATAAATAGATTTAAGTGCCAAAATTACTGCCTTAGGTATGGAATTCTTGTGATGAAGTTCATCCATTTTACCACTAGTTTCTGCGTCTTTATATTTACACCAATTGACGAAGCAGAATTTGTGCAGTGGTTTGGCCTCAGTGAAGGCTTTGTGAAAGTAGGTATCCCATACTGCTCTAGTCATGCCCTCAAGGTTATTTGAATTTTCTCTGATAACCTTCCCATAATGTTCAGTTAGCTGATTGATGGTCGAGGCTGTCAAACATCCTTTGATTGTTTTTTTCTGCAATTCATTTTGTTTTTCCCATTTTCAGTCTAACTTTTCTCAATCTTGTATCCATTCTTTTTTGTGCATGACAAACACATTCCAGTTTGATTGGTAGTAGATTTCTGTAAGGTTTAGCTGCAATCATTGATTTGAAGGAGCTGGAAATACCATTTCAAATAAATTGGACATAGCATACACCATGTTCCTGTTCAGATCGTTGGAAAATTGTTACTGCTGAAGCAGCTTCCATTACACCACTACTTCCTTCATAACACTTAATGCAGGGAGGAAAATGCTGTGCTCTACCTTCAAATATATCCTCAGCCTGAGTAGAATTAACAAAAACAATCTTTAGTTAATACTTCTACATCAACTACTGGCAGAAGAGGATGTTTTGACTGATGTCCCTTTTTTGCCATGATCCATTGAAAGCAATGGTAATATCTATAATACCCTTGTTTTCTGCTATGGCCTCTTTGGTGGCACTTATCATTGATGTTTATGCAATATTTTTCACAGTTTTCCTAATGAAAGTGATATATGCACTTAGAGAAGTAGGAGGCTTGGAAGGTTGATAATTGCACTGAAAGTTTTTACAGCTCTGGAGCTTTACCAGTGCATCTAAGTCCATATATGAATCCAAAATTTGTGTCATAATAGTTACTTTCCTATCGCTGCTCATAACTAAAGAAACTTTCATTGGAATTACAAATTGAACATTAAATGTTCAGATTTACAATTAATCCATTTCTTTTACCTTTATCCTCAAGAATGTTTATGTTTGCATCACAGAAACAGCAAGTCACACTTTCAAACAATGCGTTTAGTAAACAATTTAAAATGTATTATTGTGTTTATGTCATCAGAATCATTGTTTACAGTATCATAAAGTTGTTTGCCTATTTTTAACTTCTTCTTTGGATCCCTTGATGAGTGAGGTTGTGGTTTTAAAATGCTTTCATTCACTGCACCTGCTGACATAACCTTATCTGAAATAGCATTTTTAATATTCCTAAAGGTGTATATATTACCTATAAAGTTTCTCCTCTTGAAAATGCCTTTTGGCTTCGTCATATTAGCAAAGCATACAATAAAATAACAAAGCGTATATAGTACAAATAATGTAAACTAACTTTCCAACTACAACTTCAAAGTACTTCATACTCTCACATGAAGGAAATACAAGCAGGATGCAAATGCCTACAATAGCTAAAGTAAAACTCTTTAATCAAAATAAACAAAATAGATCGCCTCTCTAATACAAATAGTTAGAAAGTTATTCACATTTTAGCAACTGAATGTACCAAAATGTTTTAAAACAGTACTATGAAGCATTATTTTCAGAAATATTTTAAAACTATTTACAATTAGCGTACCTCTAAGAAAATTATACCAAATTGAGCAGTAGATTTAAAATATATTCATGCAATTAAAATGTGCAAATGGGAAAAAACTCACAAAAATACCATTTTGACTCCCTTTAATCTGGTGAATTCCCTTTTCCTTTTATTTAAAGGAACTTAAGATTTTTTAAGAATAGTTTTGTTACAGAACAAATAGAGAATGTCATGTAAATGGAACATATCAGATATTTTTTTTATCATACAGAGCCACAATATGGAACAAAATACAATCATATCAGAAATAGATTAGTTGAACTTTAAATTGCAAAAGCATAGAAAATAATACCAAAGTTTTTTTTTAGAAACATGTCATTCTAAAAATTTACAATGTGACCGACTATTCAATATTGTCTGCATCAAGATTTTAACATTATCACAACAAATACAATATGTTTAACTTGAATTTATGTGTCTTATCCAGGACAACACCTCCAGTCACCGATCCCACTATACCTGCTAACACTATAGTTACACCAATTTTTCCTGCATCTTCCTCAGCATCCTATATGAAAAAGGGTCCAAAATTAATATTTTGCAGTTTCATTGTTCCCTTCCAACAAAATTAATCTTATAACATTGCTTAGAGCCACACATTCTAGAAGCTCATGTGGCTTAAGTACACATAATGATGAATTTTGATTCCATACACTTAACTCGAACATATTTGCTTCAGCAGACTCTGGGAACAGTCATAATAAACAAGGCATATCAGGTGGTCTGTAAGGATATTTTATGTTCCTCCTTCCCAGAGGCGTATGTTGCTACCAAGCTCTAGCCTAGCTCTTTATTTCTGTAGTTAATGAAAGTTATCGATAACTTTTATTAATTTTTAATATTTTCAATGAAATTTAATTCATGCAATTAATAACAATTATAATTACTCATTACTGAGACATTAAAAAAAGAAAGAAGAAAAAAACCCTGAAGAATATGGACTTGCATATATTTTTGAAATAGATAACTTCTGATTTATTTGGGTGGGTACCAGCCTCATGCATATATAGCTATGCCATGGTTCATTGGGGGTTTTTCTTCACAGATTCCTCAGCTATGCTCTGTCGTTCTACATCTGAAGTCTTAGGCCACCTCTGCTACATTCCTGTACCTATAAGAAACATCCCTCAGCTATGCTTTATGGCTTAGGATCCTCTAACCTCAGCTATGACACAGCTTTGGCTACTTCAGGTTGTGAATATTGGCAGGACAGAAAAAGCAATATTGTCATGATGCAAGCAATGTTGCCAAGATGCCTCAGATAGGAAGTCTGTTTATGAAGGAAAGTGTTACAGAAGAGACAAAAGTGAAAAATGTATTATTATAAATATCTTATAAGTGAATATATGTTGGAAAAGTGGCATTAGAGTCTATTCTCCACATTTTTGCATTGAAATAGTACATAATATAATGCAAATATTGATTTACAACTGCCGACTGGGTTCAGGAGTTTACAATGGGAAGAACAGCAGCAGTTAAAGAGAATCTATAAATGAAACTAAAGTTTAATTTAATTTTCTGGAATGTAAACACAACAGATTAGAAATCAATTCTTTGCTATTTATAACTTTAATATAAATTTTTGGCCGTGCAGCTAGCCTAGGTAGCCCATACAATATTACCCTGTTCCTCATCCATCCATTCATTAACCCCTAACTAAATATTTAGCACAAGTTGGTTCAAAAATTTTAAAATTGTTTTATTGTTGAAATTGAATGTTATTAATACCTACAAATGAATGTACATGTCAATAGGTAGTTTAAATCCTAAACTAAGTTTTGAAATACAGCCTATTTTAAACCCCACAAATATTCTCTCAAACCCCATGATGCATATTGTACACTATTTTATATAGCACTTAAATTATTAAAAATAATAATGATATAAATTAATACATTGAGAGATGAGAATTTTCTTAACTGTAAGCAATAATGGAGTTCCTCAGGGAAGTATTAAAACCAGCAGTGTTTATCATGCACATAAATACAAGGAATGTTAAAAGAAACCAAACTTTTCAAATAGTGCGCCAACTAGTAGAGGGAGCATGCTGCAGCTACTGAGCACGTGTAAAAACAGGTTTAGAACTAAACTGCTATTTGCTACATTTCACTGATGGTAAGCAAACTACAGCCACTGGAGTGAGCACGTGCATTAGCTACTTGTCAGGATAGTGCCAAAGTGACATGAAAGCGCTTGAGAAACACATGTTATGTGGGGGGGGGGAGGTCTTTCTTTCTTCACAAGGTCATTGCAATTACTTAGCCAGGACAATGGGAAGGACTGTATAAGGGACTGTAAGATCAATATGATAATGTTTTTGTTTTGTGACTACAAAGGTGTTGGCCATCATGAATTAGTAGCACGTGTTCAGATGGTAGAGGTATGAATTGTGGGAAAGCCAGAATTGGATCTTGCATCATGACAGTGTGTCAGCATACACATTGCTCCTTATTTGCAGCTATCTAGAAAAACATCACATTCCTGTTGTGCCCCATCTATCTTATTCTCCAGATCTAGCACCAGCAGATTTTTTTTGTTTCCCAAACCGAAATACACATTGAAAAACATTGTTCCCAAACCACAGAACAGATTCAGAATAATGCAACAAGGGACCTGTGCACTATACCAGAAAATGAATCCCATGAGACATTACAAAATTAGAAGAAATGATGGGAACAGTATATCACCAGTAGAGGGGACTATTTTGAGAGGGGCAGTGCTTAAAATGTTGTACAATAAGCAAGAAAGTGTTATAGCAAAAGTTTGGCTGCTTTTAGAACATATCTCATAAGATGAAAAATATGGATTATGTTACTATAATATCCTATGCAGATGCCCAACTGGAACTGAAATCTAAACCAAATGGCAATAGAGAGAAAATATAATTGTTCTTAAACTATATAATTTCAAATTTTAAAACTTCAAAATGTTGCATTTGAGAACATTGTGCTTTTAGTTTATGCCAAGACCACAATAGTCTTTTTTGGATAGCATTTAACACCCATTTTTACTTCTTGTGGAACTGCAGGCTATAACACAATAGTATTATATACCTATTAGCCAAAATGGCAGTGACCTCCATATTATGCCACTGTACAGAAGCAGTGCAGGAAATGTGAAGGGTATCTTTATCAGCTGTAAGCTGTTAGAGCCATTGCTTTGTCTTCATGCAGTGAAGTATTTTGACAATACGTGTTGTGTGTGATTTCCTTGTCATTTTCTTATTAGTCCATGGAAATGTCTATCAACAAATGCACACTTGAACAGCATTCTTTTATGTATGATACATATGTGAAAACTGAATTATGCAGAGAGGCATGTAGACCATTTCAGCAGCAATTTCCACGTTATCCAGTTATCCAGAAGGCACAATCTCCATGCCATAAGGACAATATCAAATTGTATTTATTTACGTAGAATGTCCCAATTATCATATTGCTATAGGCAGTGACTGCCATTTAGGGTTGGTTTCACCAACAATGATAGTTTTGCTTAACTTGTCTGAATCTATGAAAGCCCCAATTTGGTAAAATTGCTGTTTCACCAAATTAGTAAGGTATCTTCGGAGCTTGTTACGCTGGTTTTAGCATTACCACCCACGTTTCATTGTTTAGGATTAGGAAACAGTGTTAAAAGCAGGAAACAAAATGGCAAGACAAAGAGTAATGGACTTGATGTTTGAGAATGAACATGAAAGTAGTGATGAAGAATGGCTGCAGAACCAGAAAATACAGCGACCAAGATGGATTAAGTATCGTTCCAGTTACTTTTATGAGCATGATGATATGGATTTTGTTACTGAATTTCCTCTCAGCAAGCAATCTGTTCTCTCTATTTTAGAACAAATAGAACAGTTGGAATTTCTGTCAAATAAGTAAGCTATAATTTGTAAGGAGTAATAAAAAATTAAGGATTTTGTGACCATAACAGCGAAAAAGATTGTTTTGGCATTGGAACACCTAACTTCTATTTCTGATTGCTCTGTGAAGACTGCCCTAGTTGAAAACCCACAGCTCTTTATGCTGTTGAGTACTTATATATTGTCATATTCAGAGGTTAATTGCAGACAATATGTCGTAATATAATAAAGTGACACTCCCATTTCCAAGAAGTAAGAATAAGTAAGTTCATTTCATAGCTTTGTATTGCTATCTGAAAATGTTAATAACGTTTTTTTTATCTGGGATTTATTTTTACTTTTCCTTGTGATAGACTGGAAATCCAGCCTCAAAAACACTATTTTCACAGGCTTCAATAGTAGAATTTGACTATACTATAATGCCAAAATAATAGAATCACTTTATAGTGACTTCATAAAATTGACCTATTATATTTTACCCGAATAACATACTTGTAGGACATTGTCTCTTCCTTCCCAATCACGATCGGGGTATATCAGTTAATCCTAAAAAGTGTTGAGAAAAGAATGTTAAATTAACTCCAGTAAATATTGTTAAAAATTGAGCTTTTTAGGAAAATTTTTATTCATTGGAATAAATTGTAATTTTTATAAGGTGATTCTTTGATTAGGTAGATTCACCATATGCAGGTTAAATTACTACATTTTGAATTGATATAAACAAAAATAAAGCTGGTAGTAAAATTTCCACAGGCAATCCAGATTTGAAAGTGCTGCAAACTTTTAACTATCCTGATTTGAAATCCATTAGATTGCATTTTGACTTTTTCTTGGGATCATTGGAGTTTTAGCCTCACAGATCCCTTGGCTACGCTTTGCAACTTTGGCCCCTACAAGTTTATAACAGGCCAGAAATCAATTACAAAGCACCTTGTGCAGAAAATATTTTTGCTGATTAATGATTACTGAACAGAGCCCACGTAATAACACATCTATTATGTAATAGCCTGCAGTTATTTCTACTTAGAAGATTCTCCAATACACTCAGCAATTCAATACTTTTTTTTGTTACAGTCAATATTACTAATAGTAGTTATATAAAAATAAAAGAATAATAATCTTGTCCGGTATTAATACCAGGGTCACCAACATTAAGTTTTGTAGTGAATTGGTGAATTACCCCACCTGGTTGTTGGGCTCTAAAAGGTAATTACTTCTAGCTCATAATTAGCTGTCAGACGAATTAAATCATAATTTAATACTCAAAAAAAGGAAGTGAATCCTCAGATAAGATTTAAATGGTAACATTCCAAGTTTCAAATAGAACAATATAATAAGTCTGCAATAATAAAATATATAAAACTTAGGAATTTAATCAGTTCATGCACATACAAGCAACAAATTACGTAAAATACCAGGTATCAATGCAGGAAATTAAACCTCCCACAATGACATGAATGGGAAGCATGTCACTGAAAAAAATGATCTAGTTCCCAAGTCAGATAAACCCAGAAGCTAAGCAGGAATTTTAATAAGTTACACTGTAACAGACCTCACGTGTCATTGCATGGTGGCATTTTTAAATCTCGAACAATCATAAGATGTTTAGGGCAACATAACCAACAATAAGGTTTAAATTCATTATTCTACAAATATGGCCATATTTGTGAGCATTTATGCCTAATATGGGGGAGGAGTTTGGTGCATTTGCTGAAAATAGAGGAGTCATTTGTATAAGTAGGCGAAGCTTACTGGCATATCGCTAGCAGCAGTATTATTACAAATGAGGGTTGCACTTCCATGCAACCAGGTTTCAAATACAAAACTCCTAAAGACCAATTACCTTTTTGATATCTGTATTATCACATACAAAGTTAATCTGTATAAATGCTGAAGCAGCATTTTGGGTTAGTGGTATAATATTATGTACAACATAAAGCTCTTTTCCAGCTTTAACAGCATGGTATTGTCTAGGTGATAAAGAAAATGTGAGATATTCCTTTTGAATTTGCTTATGATATGCAAATATTTAAGTACTTAACTGCATTACTCGCGCGATAATTTGTGATGTAGTTACTCGCGTAGATGACAGGTGTCATCCACTACATAAATAGTATATTTGGATATTTTGAACAGTATATATGAATGATTTTAGGAGTATTTTATTTAAATCTAAGAATATTGCATGTAATATACACATAAAGAAACAATATATTATGAATTTGAAATAATTTATGCTTGAATTTAAAAAGTTTATATTTCAAAATAACTTTATATTGTGTTTTCCATTTAAACATAAAGGTATGTGTAGCATTGAAAATATATATCAAAAGATTCTGAATGTTTATTTCAAAACAAGTAACTTATAAGCATATAAAATTGGTGATATAAATGTTAAGGCGCAAACAAATTGAAATAGTGAACACATTTGACTGTATAATTCATGCAAATGTCTTTCAAGTGATCCACACATGTCCAGTTGTTGCACAAAGTACACCATCTATTAGTTGATTTATTTTGTGCTCTTCCGCATATGTAACACCTTTCATGTGATCCAGTAGATATTTTTGGCTCCTCCACAATTTCTTGAGTGCCTAACAGTAATTTAGCCTTTCTTCGAATTTCACATGGGAGGCTTTCGATATGGGAGCGTCGCTCTATTTGAGGTTTGATTAGTTTCCAACTGATTTTTTCTATAAAATCAGCTCGCTTTGCAACCTGATCTGAAGCCATGCAGTGGTATTTATATATGCACAAAGCATTTATGGCTGCAATGTTCAAAGTATCATAAAACAGTACCATAGGCCACCTTCTTGTATTACGTGACACATTGTTTTTTTGGCATAGCTGATCCAAAAGATCTACTCCTATTGAAAGTTAGTTGAGTCAATTTTGTAACACTACATCACCTTTTATTTCGCAAAATATGTTTCGGAAGCCATGGCTTTTTCCGAAATAAAAAGTAAGTGATGTAGTGTTACAAAATCAGCTCAACTAACTTTCAATTGTCAAAATACATCACTGTCACGAAGTCCACTATATATCAGGATGATCTACTCCTACTTTTGTCATGTGATGTAGTGTTACAAAATCAGCTCAACTGACTTTCAATTGTTAAAATACATCACTGTCACGAAGTCCACTATATATCAGGATGATGTACTCCTACTTTTGTCATATTATAGAAACTAATCATTTCAGGTTTGTTTTGCTCTTCCATTGCAGGGTCTTTAGCATCATCAAAATGCATGCTGGTCCTATTTTTCTTTGGACAGTATGACACCAATGTACAATCTTGTTGAAATCCAAAGATAGATAATTTTGGCTCCCTTTCCTTTGTTGGTAGAAATTCTTTCCACACTTCTCTCTTGTTTCTTCGTAGTATTCCAACATGTGTCAATTTCTTGGCCTGGAGCTTCTTCACTAAATTCAAGCTAGTAAACCAGTTTTTACCAGTAATATTTCTATTTGTGCCTTGTGCTGGTTCCACTATGCAAAGAACAATAACTTCAGCTGAATTATTGGCATTGTAAGGTCCCTCTAGTTGTTTTTCGACGTACGGTTCTAAATTGAGTGTAGGCTGTTTTTAAATCAACCAAAGCAAACACTTTTAACCCATACTTGGGAGGCTTGCTAGGAATATATGGATGCTAGGAATGTGCAGTTTCCTCTAATTGATAAAAGCTGTTCGTCAACTGTAAGGTATTCTCTGGGTGAGAAATATTTCTGGCAATTGTTCGTAAAGAGTTCCAACACCTCTCTGATAGGAGCCAACTTGTCAATCTCTCGGCGAACCCATCTATCAAGAATAGTATCAAATCTCAGGCATCTCAAGAGAAATCTGAATCGGTTTTCACTCATGCCTAAGTAACATGATTCAAGTCCGTTGCCTTTTGAGTTATCACACAACTTTGATATATTCTTTCTAGAACATCTAAGAGATCCACATAGATATAACTAACCAATGAAAGCTCTAATCTCTATAGCATCAGTTTCTTTCGCATCCCTTTCCCTAGAAAAGTTACCATAAACTTCATTGATGTAAATATTAATGCATGTTACAATAATGTGTATTATATTTTCATCCAAGAATAACTTTAGAATTTCTGTTTCCATCTTTGTTATATAAGCTTCATTTTTGGGTCCAGCTAAATGTGTAATAATATTACATGATCTTTGTCTAATATTGGTAGGGTATTTACATTTCCTCCATTTAGAAATTCCATCTTTTCCTAAAAAAATGCGTCCTCTTGTACTATTTCTTCCTGTGTTTGAAATTCATCATTTTCTAACATTTCTTCCTCTGTTGCTGGATCATGAGCACTTTCATTCACACAATCCTTGTTATCTGAGTCAGAGTTTTTTCTGTCAGCATCTTTATCACTGAGCTCATGAAACCATTTGAGCCACACTTCAAAATGTTTGCTAAACTCTGTCTTAAGCTTTTTTACTTTTGACATTTCTTCCACAAACTATAAAGTAAAGAGAATAGGTGCATTTAGTAGATAATAAGCAATATAACTGTAATTAATTTTGAAACACCTAAAATTATACACATTAAATTAGGATTGAACCTAGGAAAGCAATAAAGTAACATACACTTACTTGGTTACAGATTGGAGCAGTAAAGCTCGCGCGGAAGACAGGTGTCCTCCAAGCTATAATAATGTATTCTCAACAATGTAACTTGCATAACTGAGAGCCAGTAATGGCTGAAACTGACACACGTAAAGGTAACGGAAAGGTAATGATAATGGCATGAACTCATTTCAATCTATTCAGACAAAATAGGGTGCGAAAAATACGTGGATTACGGGTGTCATCCACGTAAGTAATGGAGGGTTAAACCATATAATTCATCAAAGTACTTGGTTTTCAAAATATCCAGAATCTAACATTGTAAAGTCTGTGATGCTATATATTTTGACATTCTAATTTATAATAATTTGAAATTTTACAAGACAAAAACAGTAATTTTCATATAGTGTATATAATGTAAGATATTTTATAACTTTAAAATAAGATGTGTTCTTTAAATAACCTCTTCAGGTAAGGATTAAACCAAATTTAATGTCCTTATGAGTGGATGAATATTGGCAATTACTATAATGATGGCCATTTCACATATAAAACAAAATTTTACCTTTATAAGACAATATTCATAACTGGTATCACCTTTCCTGATTCTATGTGACATGAAGCAATGAGCTTTGTGAATGCATCTTTTTACCATGTCAAACTTGAATCAAGTTGTTGCTGATGACTTTGGAATTATTTGCATTGAAAACTTGGCTATACTTTATAGTTCTGGGCCTGCCAAAGTTTGAAAGACAAAGATAGTTGAAGAAATATACCCATGATACCTCGAGTGAAATGTGTGTGATTTGTGCACTTTGACGAACAAAAGTGAAAGTATATGTAATAAAGGCATTTGAACATGCATATGTCTTCCCATATTTGTACACTAATGTATTACCATAGATATGTGTGCACGTTTTATACACATTACCCAGATATATGGGCCCTTATTCAAACAATGTTCTTCTTGTGAAGCAACATTAACAATAAAAGTTTAGTATATGCATATTCTGTGGCAAAAGTACATGCCTAAATTCAATTCAATTTATTGTCCATGGAGATTACAAAATCTATTAGACATTGTCAATACAGCTAAAATTCAATTCATAAATAAATACAGAGAAAGAAATACTTATAAATAATATACAAAGAAATAAATACATCAGTTATCCATAAACTCTTCAACTAAATAGTATGCCTTACTTACTAAATATTTACATAGTTCTTTTTTAAACTTTTTTACTTCCATTATTAACTTTATTTCCTTTGGCAGTTTATTATACCATATAATTCCTTTATATTTCGTACATTTTTCAAACATTTTTAATCTATGGCTTATAATACTATATTCATCCTTATTACTAGTGTTATAGGCATGATTATCAGAATTTATTTTGTTATAATGTATCTTAGTATATAATATGGCTTTAAAAATTAATAAACAAGGAAATGTCAGTAATCTCATTCTTATAAATTCTGATTTAACACTTTGTCTTAATTTTAATTTTAGCATAATGCGAATTGCCTGTTTTTGCAAAACTAAAACTCTATTTATACTTTCCTGTGTAGTATCTGCCCACAGTGTCACACAATAGTTGATGTAACCCATAAATAAACCATGATAGATGTTTAATAGTACATTAATACTACAAAAGGAAGCCATATATCTCAACAAATAAATAATACTATTCAACTTTTTACAGCATTCGTCAACATGGGCATGCCAATGAAGATTATTGTCTAATAGTACCCCAAGATATTTAATAGTTTCCACTTCCTCCTAGCTTATTCCATCAATATTAACATCAACCTTAAAGTCATTTATTTTGTTAGATATAAACATATGCTTGGTTTTGTTAATATTAATATTCAGATTGTTGTATTTTAATATTTGAGTAAGATGATTAATTACATTGTTCGCATTAATTTCCAACTCTTGCAAACATTTATGTGTACAGCATATTGCTACATCATCAGCATATAATATTAGTTCATTATTTGTAATGTATTGCAGGAACTAATTATGTCATTAATATATATTTTAAATAACAAGGGTCCAAGAATGGAACCTTGTGGTACTCCATTTTTAACAGTAATTATGGATGATTTGCCATCCTTTCCTTTTATTTCCACATAGTGTTTTCTATTATATATGCATGACTGTATCCATTCTAATGCCTCTTACACCATACATTTCTAATTTCCTAATCAGACTATCTAAATTAACACAGTTGAAGGCTTTACTCATATCAACAAATATATTCTCTACAAACTCTTTATTATCTAAGGCTTTAAGATTATTATGTATTCAATAAGTGCAGTTTCTGTCAATTTTCCTTTCATATAACCATGTTGCTCAGCATTCAATATCCTATGTTTTTTTAAGAACTTCAGTAACCGACATTCATAGACTTTTTCAAAAATTTTGCTCAATGATGATACCAAACTAAGGGGTCTATAATTATTTATGGCTTCAACATTTCCACTTTTCAATAAAGGTATAACTTCAACAGTTTTTAGCTTCTCTGGAAATTTGCCACTTTGCAATGAAGCATTTATTATGTTTGTCAAGACAGGTGCAATAAAGCTATTACATATTTTAAGCAAGTTATTTGATATTTCATCATGTCCATACTTTTACTACTTTTTAAATTCCTAATTATGTGAAATATTTCAGAATCAGTGACAGGAGCTAGATAAAGGGATTCACAATTCATGGGAATAGTATCAGTATTAATTACAGAATTATTGTCCTTAACAATACTATTGAAATAATTATTAAATATATTAGCCATTAACCTCTGCTCGCTAACAATCACATTATCTACTCTTATATTACTAAGAACACCATTTTGTTTATCATCTAATGTATTGTTTCTCTCATTATTTATTACTTTCCATAAGTTTTTTGCTTTATTTTTACTTTCTGATAGCATACCATTAATATAGTTAGATTTTGTGGATTTAATTAACTGTTGATATTGAGATTTTTGCTGTTTATATGTGTTTATTAGAGCATCAGTTTTAAATTTCTTTAGTAATTCATACACTATTAAGAGTTGTTTTGTACATTGCAACAATTCATTATTGAACCAAGGGTTACGCTTAATTGCTTTTTTCTCAACTTTTTTCCTTCTTGTACTTGGTATTGCTACATTGAGGTTATAAGTCATTATTTGCATAAATAATTCAAGTTTCAAGTCTACATCATTAGCTTCAGTTACATTATCCCAATTCCCTCTTTTAACCATTTCTTTAAATTGCTCTATATTTGACTCAGTAAAATTCCTTACTGAAATATAACTTATTGTTTCTTTATTATTAAGTATCTGTTTGCTGTTAGGTATCATCTTCTCCATTTCTAATGAAATTAATTGTGTAGCATGGTCAGATATTAAGGTATGTATAACTTCTGATCTAAAAAATTGTTTTGGATAATTAGTAGCTACATTATCAATAGTTGTCTCAGTGACTTTTGTTATTCTAGTAGGTTCAGTTACAGTTAAAGTAATATTAAAAGATAACAATAAATTACTTAGCTTCTTCGATGCAGCTGTGTCTTTGCATGTATCTATATTAAAATCACCCAGAATTATAACGTATTTATTACCTTTGTTTATTTTATGAAGAATTTCCTCAAATTTAATGAAAAAATTGTCTATGTTTCCATTTGGAGACCTATATATGCAACACATTTTTATTTTTAAGGATTGGTAATTTAATTCCATAACAGCTATTTCCATATCTTTTTCTACACTACAATCTGTGAGTTTACCCACTATAAACTCAAAATTTCTTCGTACAAATATTACTGTGCCTCCACCTTTATAATCTTTCCTACAAAAATATGCTGCTTGTCTATACCCCTGAAATGATAAATTCTTAATTTCTGTCTCTTTAAGCCCATGCTCCGTAATACATAGCACATCACAATTATTTTCCTCAATTATAATATCAACTTCAAGGCCTTTGTTGGATATATACTGTACATTTTGATGTAAGACCCTTAGTGCAGGGATTTGCTTACAGTTCTCAATTTCAAACTTACCGTCTTTAACTGGAATTTCATCCACCTCAGATTTACTCAGTTTCCCTTATACAATGAAAGAACTGCATTATTCAATAATTTGCCAAACTTAAAAGAACCCCTTCTGTTAAGATGCACTCCATCCCTACCAAAATCCCAATCATCTAACCAGAAATTACCATCAACCATTACGCAATGTTTAACTGAACACATCCAATTAAGTTCCTTGTTTATCTCTCTTACATACCTTGCACTAGTGTCCCATCTACATAGAACACCACTTATAATAATTTTTGTATTACTCGACTGTTTTCGAATTTCATTCACTAGTCCAAAGTATTACCCATTATTTCTTGAGGAATTGTTCCATTCCGTATATCATTCGTTCCCGCGTGTATTACCATCACATCAGGCATGGATTGTTTTAAGTTCATTTTCTCCATTTTATTTTTAAGTTTCGTAATTTGTATTCCCGGAAAACAACACACACTATGTCCTTCATTTTTACACACTTCACCCGCAAATTTCAGCATAGAGTCGCCCACAACAAACACTTTTTTTTCTTGTGGACTGGCTTGTTTTTGAATATTCTTTTGTATTGCTTGATTATCTCTGCCTTCAACTCCATCCAAAATGTTAAATCGATTGTGTGTTGCAATTTCCATATTGCTAGCGCCTGGTCGAGGCTTGAACGCTTTCTTAGTGAGTGTAGCGAATGATAAGCTTCATTTTTCATTTAGTTTTATTATGAATTCCTCCTTTTCTGTTTAATACATTTATTTAATTTTGCGTTTTCAACAGATCTTCGCTCAACATCGAAATAACTAATTGAAGAGACTCAATCGTTTCTCTAGTCCAGTGTTTCCCAACCTTTTGAAGTTCACGGCACCCTTGGGAATAACATTAAACACTAGGGGCACCCTTCCTTGAATTAAAAGAAAATTAAGCTTAATATGTTAATTTATTGAAATAGTATATAATAATAATACAGTAAACTTTACTACAATCACTGAGTAAAAATACATCAATAAATTTTGTTCGATTAATGATTAATGTGAAACTTGTGATTGATGCTTAGAGCACAGATATGAGATGTCGGGTCTTACAGTTGACAGTGAAACACGCAAAACATCCTCAAGGTTATTCAGTATATTTCTTGCTTTGCATTTTATTGTCACCATAGCAGAGAAGGCTTGCTCGCATAGATAGGATGTTGAAAAGGGCAAAAGTGCGTTAATTGCTTTCTTCATTAGGTTAGGGTACTCCTCAATCCGTTGAAGCCAAAAACTAGCCACCGACGCCTCACCCTTGGTGAACTTACCTTTGAGTGTGGAATCAGCGCAAAGATCAATAAATTCATCTCATTCGCAAGCAGTGAAATCTGTTTCCTCTGCACTAACTACGAAATCAAATGGTGAGACAACCCAGTCGAGATTCGTAGTGGAAATAGTTGGAAAGTACGCATCTATTGCATCTTGCAATCTTGATAAGTGATCACAAATGCGGTCTTTCAGCTTACCCAGATCTTTATCTCCTGCCACATTAAGAAGAGATGGAAAGTTCGACAAATCTCCTTTTTGAACTGCAGACTTCCAAGAACTAAGTTTTCTTTTAAAACCTTTCATTTTATTGGTTGAAGAGATTATTGTTTCATGTCGACCCTGCATCGAAACATTCAGTTCATTCAGCTTATGAAAAATATCTGCCAGATACGACAGTTCAAAACACCAAGAATCACTTAGTAAGAGCTCATGAAATGTGTTTTGATTTTCATCCTTAAAAAACGTTTTTAGCTGTTCTTTAAGTTCGAGAAACTGGTTCAATACACGACCCCGCGACAAAGACCATACTTCTGTGTGAAGTAACAAAGAGGTATGAGCTGCATCCGTTGCGCGACATAACTGTTCAAAAATTCTGCATTTTAAAGGTCGAGACTTCATATAGTTCACCATTTTCACAACTTGGTTAAACACTTCAGCAAAATCTTCATTACACGCTTTCACGACTAATGCCTCTCTATGCAGAAAACAGTGAGTTATAATAATGGATGGATTTTCATTGAGAGCTCTGGCAGTAAAACCTTTAATTTTCCCAGACATGGATGGTGCACCATCTGTACATATACCACAACAGTCTTTCCATGAAAGATCATGGTCATTGAGATAGGCATTAATAGAAACGAAAATATCATGGCCTGTGGTTGTAGTCTCCAGCGGTCTACAGAACAGAAACTGTTCACTAATATATTTTTCATCCATATATCTGATAAAACCAAGGAGTTGCGATTTGTCACCAATATCGAGACTCTTATCTACTTGCAAAGCAAATGTTCTATAATTTTTTATTTTCTCCGTGACTTGTTCGTTGATATTGCATGACATTTCAGATATCCTGCGGCTGATTGTGTTGTTGAACAGAGGAACTTTCGAAATTTGATTTGCTGCTCCTTCGCCAAGTATTGTTGAAACTATAACTTGACATGCAGGACCAATGATTTCCTCTCCAAGAGTATGAGGTTTTTTTTTTTTTTTTTAGCTATCAGTTCTACTACTTTAAATGAGGCTTCAAGAGCAGTATCACCTATGGTCATTCTCTTTACCATTCGCACAGCTGTTTTCTTCTCCCCTTCTAATATATGTGAAAAATACATTACACTTTTCTGTGACACACTAGGATGCTTTGTTGCAAGATGCCGCTTCAGTTTGCTAGGTACCATGGCCTCGTTGCTAAGTGTTTCGCCACAAACTAAACACACAGGGATAGGGTTTCCCTCGTTATTCCACTTAAATCCATACGCTAAGTAACTGTCCTTGTATGTTCTTTTCTTTCGTTTGTCTTCTTTATGTGGTGAATTCGACGGTCCGGGAGAAACTGTAAGATTTGGCTTCTTAAAGCAAGCAGTAGGAGCCGACTGTTCACTTTCACTGTCCTGGCGTTTACGTTTAACAATGAACTTATCCATAGCTAAACACTGTGAATCAACGCGAGGAAGACAACTGAAAGCGCCAAAAGGAAAACACTTTTATATATTCATCTGTCGAAGTCTAGGGAATGTTCGTGAGGAAGCGAGTAGTCTCGGGAATGTTCGGCAGGGTATAGCTGTAATGCCATCTGTGGGATACTAGTATAACTGAATTATTGAAATGAATCGACCACTATCACCATCTGCCGTGCATGAGAGTAATTGATTTGATTTATTTTATTTCAAGTCCTTACAAGACTTAAAGGCTTCAGTAGAAGATATTTTTTTTTGTTTATCTCAATATCTCGCGGCACCCCTTAGTCAATCACACGGGTGCCGGGGCACACCGGTTGGGAACCGTTGCTCTAGTCGATGACGAGGCTCATGGCTGCAGGTTACCCAATACATCACCATTGGACATATCCATTCGTTCAACTGCGATATCTTCTTTTACACACCTTCTACCTTTGTTATTAATGTCGACTATACTCTTCTCTTGCACATTTCTACCTTGATTTACAATAATTGATGACGCACAACATGATCACCGATGGGTAAGACTATAGTACTTTTTTTAAAATAAGAAATATCTTAATTTTAAACATGTACTAGTGCAAGCTATGATATTGGTTGGCCTGTGAAACTGGTTATATTAATAGTAAGGTTGTAAGAATGCTTGGAGCATTGCTCATAATAGAATCCAAAGGACACAAACATAATACCTACAATATGTAGTAGTATATATTTAGTTCCCTCGCTGCTTTATCAACTGGGCAATGGCTGTGTTTGTATTTATAGAAGGGTTGCAGGGTCGCTTGGAGCACTGCCCATAACAGAATCCACATAATAGTACATGTAACCCAATCATTACCATTTTTGGTTTGGACAGTGATAGTAAGTACTTTTTTTGCCTTAATGCAAAATTAGCTTACAAAAGATATCACCGCAGCTGAGTATAACAATGTCTTTGTAGTATACATGCAAATAAACCTAACAAACTTTAACATACAGTAATTATGCAAGAACAGCTAAAAGCTAGAATACTCATTCTTTTGATAACTGACAAATTATTATTTGGAACATTTTATCAATCCAGAATCTGGTTACTGCACTATTATAACATTTCTATTGCTAAGTTGTGCATTGTGCTCTTTTTCACCCATAGGATGTTATTGTGCACTATAACTAATTATTGAACTCATTTTTGTGTGTTTATATATGACCTATGGGCACACCCTATTATCAGTTCTTATTAAATAAATGTAGTTAAATAGGTATTGTAAATAACACTGAAAATTTCCTAACCTGTTATGACTGTTTGAAGGCCTTCCTCGGAAGCAGTCTTCCTTGCTGCTTTTTGAGGTTTTCCCATGTGCCACATAAATTGTTAGCATTCCTGGAAACTCCTAAGCCCCGAAAATT
>JAUKNX010000259.1:0-87627 GCA_030762935.1 Hymenopus coronatus | reverse complement strand
AATTTCTGCATTTCATTGTTCTAGTTAATGCTCTAAAGCTAACATTTTGAAGATAGATAACCAAACTGCAATGTTTAAAATATTTTTTGTCACTCCAAGTTACCTAAATCTCAATGGAGAACAGTTTCATGGATGTTTTTTCCCCCCTGCAGTTTAGATAATAATCTGTTTCGCTTTTCTAAGAGTACTAAGTAGCCTACCGTATATTACCATTAATGACCATGTATTTTGGTGCAACATAGTAATATAGTTAAATGATTATAGTTCTGCTAAATTAAAATGTCCAGGTACAGAAATCCCTTCTTTCCTTAACAGAAAGAGCAATCTCCATGCACGTTGGTAACAATCTCTAAAATTTAGGCTAAAATATCTAATAAACTATTAATTCAATGTTGACTACCTCTAGATACTTACATTAGGAGCACTTCATGAATATGCAAGACAAAAATCAAGCAGATCAAGTTGAAAGAAAAAGCTGTATCACAAATTGGGTTCTACTGAAAAATGTAGGTAGATGGAGATTGCTCTTTTTGATACTAATAGCCTCAAATGGCTTGCCAATAAATTTACATACCATTTCAAGAATTTACATAATATTTGCAACATGCCTTACAATTTAAAACTAAGCAACTTATTTTCACTATAAGATTTATATTTCAACAAAAGATCTTTAACTTTCCTCTTGCCTGTTAATACCTTGAAAGAACTGGGCGTCATGTACAAAGTTACTCTTTTTTGGGATACACTGTTAATTGCTTTTACAGATCTATGGTGATGTAGATAATTTTAATCTGAAGCATGTGTATTATGAGTATGATAATCTTTATTTTTTTTAAAATTGTGCCAGTAGTGTTAACTGTATTGCGGTTGGTGTACACAAGGCAGTGTGCCATGTAGGACTTAGGTGAATTTGGCTTTCCATACATGTCTCTCTCTCTCTCTCTCTCTCTCTCTCTCTCTCTCTCTCTCTCTCTCTCTCTCTCTCTATCTATCTGTCTCCCCATGGTGTACACAATTTAAACATATTACCCAATCTATTGCTGTTATATGCTCAGGGCAATAAAATATTATATTTATTTACTATTTCAGAAACCTGATTGAGTGAACACAACCAAACATCTTGTGCTACTAAAGTCAATCCTTTTATGAGAAGGAACATTTATCACAAGTATGAGATTAAAAATTGGTTTATAAAGCTAATAGTTTCAGAGTTGTTGCATTATAATAAAGTCAGTCTTTGCATGAGAAGGAAAATTTATCACAAATATTAGGTTAAAATTAGCTTAAAACCTAATAATTGCAAAGTTATAATCAGAGCTAGGAAGTTTGTACCGTTTGCTGTTCCACAATGTACGAGGGGCATACTGAAAGTCATGAGCAACACTGTTTTACAATCTATATATTTATTTTTAAGCCAAACCAAATACATCATCATAATCTGCAGACTTTCTTTCACTTTTCGACATAGTCTCCATTGTTTTGCACCATTTTTCCCATCGTTCTACAAGTTTGAAAATGCCCTTGTGATAGAACTCCGTTCCACCTGGCCACAGAACCTGACGCACTGCTTTCCGAATATCCTCCAGCGTCTCGTAGCGTTGGCCACGCATCTGCTCCTTCACAGAACCGAGAAGATGGTAGTTGTAGGGTGCCAAGTCGGGACTGTAGGGAGGATGTGGAAGAGTTTCCCACCCTAATGCCCTGATCTTCTCCATAGTGGCATGGGCAGTATGCTGACGCGCATTATCCTGTTGAAGGATGATCCTCTTTCCATGGCATTTATCACACAAAGCCCGAAGGAGCTTCAGAAGTGTCTTGATGTAGCGGGCAGAATTTATGGTTTGTCCAGGTTCAAGAAAGTCAACCAGAATGCAACCTTGTGCATCCGAAAAGACTTCCCATAACTTTTCCTACAGACTGCACTGTCTTTGCTTTCTTCTTAGATGGTGAGTTCAAGTAGTACCATTCCATACTCTGACGTTTCATTTCTGGCTCATAGTGATGGAACCAGCTCTCATCTCCAGTCACAATACACGTCAAAAATTCATCACCTTCATTATGAAATCTCTGAAGAAGGTTTTGTGCAATTGTTCTTCTCTGAAGTTTGTGGTCTTCAGTCAATAAACGGGGGACCCAACGGGCACAGACCTTTCAATAACCCAAGCTGTGGATCATTTCTTGCACTGCACTATGTCCTATTCCAAGTTACGCAGCAATTTCATTCACAGTGAAATGCCTATCTCCTGTAATGAGCTCATCAACTCTTTCCTTGTTGCGTTCTGTAGAGGCAGTTCAAGGACGCCCGCTACGAGACACATTTTGCAGACTCGTGTTTCCATCTTTGAAATGTTTCACCCATCTTCTAACACTGCTGGCACCCATGCAGACACCTCCATACGCACGTTGAAGTCTGATGTGAATTTCAGGAGCAGATTTTCCTTCTTCCACAAGGAATTCAATGACAGCACGCTGTCGAAACAAAACATCAATGTCAGCCCTTTTTTCAAACACCGTCTGTGGTCACGTGATAGAAGCTTATGACTTCACAGTATGTCAACATGTGGCTTAAAGTCTGTAGATTACGATTCTGCAATTCGTTTCATTACATTGTTGAAATTTAAATTTTTACAATGGGTTGCTCGTGACTTTCAGTATGCCCCTCGTAGGTTGCGACCAGCCATCTTGCCGCATCAAAACAAATCATGCATAAGCACGCACAGTGATGAGGTAAACAAACCTATAAACAGTAATGTCTCCAGAGAACAAAAATGACTAATGAGGCATTCATTTTTATTTAGATCATTAATTATGTACAACATGCAAATTGTTACATATATACAGGCTGACTCTCACTGATTTCCTTCTTTCTATATGCACATTATGAAAATACCCAAGCACTAATAGCATGGATTGTAGTATTTACTGATTAAATGTAAAATAATATCCAAATAATAAAATTAATTTCTTAAATATCTTCAGACACTTACTAGGTAAAAACCAAAGCAGGAATTAAATTATATCTTTACTCAACTGCAGCCATATTACTGAAAACAATAATGTACTTCTGAAGCTTTGCAAATGAAAAACTCATTCTCCATTCCGACAAACAAGATTTGTAATGCAAAAGAGTTCATTCCACTAGCATGATGTGATTGGGGCATATTTGAAATATGTTATAAGTTCTGTATCAGCACCATCAGGTAAATAGCATTGTTGGAATCTAAATGTGCAGCTTGTATGGGGTACATCACACTGAACTCTGCATTCTTTTCAATTACACTTTTCATTTTCATCTTTATCTCAGTTAGGATGCTTGTGGTTTGCTAAATCTGTCTTGACAGTTCTTCCACATGCCGCACAGATTCAGTTCAGTTGCATACTTCTGGACTGTAACGGTGCCCTAGTTGAATGTAACTTTTTGAACTAATTTGCAATCACTAATATCCTTATGTGAAGCTGTTCTGTTACTAGATGTTTGACAGCTTATATACTAGAACTGTCGTTGCTTTTTAAATAAGTACATGAAAAAGTACACTGCTAGGAAACTTTCTATAGTTGTAAAACAAATTAATTTTTCTCACATTTGAGCAGAACAAAGATGTTATTCCAATGCCTTCCTTGCTGCTGACGTGGTTTGTGTTGTGCAGTAGTAGCTGTTTTGCAGCACTCTACGTTGACCTTTGCTCATGCAAATAGTGCGGCATGGTATTGCCAAATGTGACCGCTCTTACCCTGCATAAGGAAATTGGTACAAACTTCCTAACTCTGGTTATAATGCTAATATTATCACTTCATATTGAAAATTTTGCATTGAGTAGCTACAAAGACAACTTAGGTGTCATTAAGATGACTATTGTCTGCACACTGGTGATGTCATATTCAGCTTTGCCTTGTTCCCAAACTGGCATTGTGACTATCATGTGTACTATAACTGGTTTCTCTTCATTTAGATAAAAAACACTACAAAAAACTTGCTGTTTAATTGCCTACAAAATTGATTAATGTATCTATTTTATTTTTATTTATTGGCCCTGTAGAACATATCAGGTGGCCCAACTGCCCTGTATTTGATGTTTGTAGAGCTCTCTTCATGTGATTAAGTGTTGTAGAACTCAATGGGGCTATTTCAGATTAAAACTTGTAAGAGGAGAACTGACGTAAACAAACTTCAATTACCTCACTTTGCTCATCAGTAAAGACAGTGAGCAGCAGGTTGCATTCACTGAGAGGGATAAAATGAAGGTTGATCATTCTAGTTCCTCACTGACTGGTTTTATCTTGAAATGGAACCATTGTGTTCAGCAACTCTTATCACATGATGTCCGACATGACAAAATTATGAAATGCACGTCATTTTAAAAGTTTCATTATAATATAGATCTGGACAGAAAAAAAAAAAAAAATCATCTTTGCATGTTACATTTTTAATTAAAAATAACAACTAAAAACTTCTGAAATATTGGAGATAGTTACATTTCTAAAATCTCTGTGAAATAAGGAATTCAGTGAACTAATTGAAATGCTCTAAGCCTCTTTTTTAAAAATAATTCAAGGTCTGTTATGTTTTTAATAGTTGCAGGTAGTTTGTTATACAGTATTTTTTCAATGTGGGGTATCATTTTCTTAACAAGGAGAACCCTGTAATAGTAAATATTTGGGTTGTAGGATTTAAGTAATCTAATTGAATAATTGATCAATTTCTCTGTAAGATTAATTGATTAAGCATAATAATTGATTGATCAGTAGATTAAAATTCATTAAATAATACCTATTATAGCAACGCAAAACACTATAAAATTCTAAAGCAGCAACTATTTTATTTCTTTATGGATGAGACAGAGTTGAAAGAGTAGCCTTAACTGTGTTTGTCTTCTGGAAACCCTGTCATACGAGACTAAATAGTTGCGTACTACATTCCTCAAATATTTTTACTCCCAGAGATGTTAATATGAATGTCTGAATCATGAGGAAATGCTTGCCAACAAAACTAAACCCTTTAGAACTGTTTGACATTGAATATTATGTGCAATTAACAGAAGAATTAAAAAAATATAAAACATACACTTGTATTTTAAAGTAAATGGCATTAGAAACAATAAATTTAAAATATCCCGCTTATGAATGGCTACATGTATATACTGATAAATCCAGCTTACCAAATAATGGTGACACAATTAAATGTGAAGTAAATAAAATTTATTTTTGAAAACGGTAACAAAAATACTAAGGAACTGCTCCATTAGCACCACTTGCAGCAGGGATTGACATTCACAAATCTGAGAGAATTGAATGACATCTTTGCATGCCCTCTTCTTTGCTGGAAAACACATTCCCTTCAACCTCCAATTCCTTTGTCTATTGCAAAAAAATACTCTTGTGTTCCAGTTACTTCTGTAGCCTGTGAATGTGTGTTTAGTGATGCAGGAAAGACTGTTACTAAATCTGTACCTGAGAGCCAAACTACTGTAAGTCCAAAAAATGGAAAATTGAGATTTTGGCACCATTAATGATAAAGAACAGTTCTCTTTAGAGCCATGCTGTCATATATTTTGGATTTTTGATGGGTGAGATATTGAGGACCATGTGATTGTAAGTCCCTCCATTCTTTATTGCCAAAGTATCTGAAAAGGACTTAAGATTTACTGGCTCTAACATCAGAACTTCTATGATTATTGTTAGTCCCATAAGTTAGTTTGGTTCAGTCAATGCCTACAATGGTGAACCTTGGCAATAATGACGTGCTTATCTTCATTTATTGATTATGAAAGCAACAATACCAATCCTGTGGTTACATTATTTAAAGTGTGACATGTCTAGCAGAGGAAGGAAGCTTGTTGAACATGCTCTATTAAAAGGTAAGGAAATTATTATTTATAACGGTTTCACTCTGACTCCAAGTTTATCAAAATCTCTTTAACACTTCCTCCTTACATAGCTGTTCCACCTTCTTTAATATCCTGATGCAGCCAGAGTATTAATATGCTTTTCGTAAAACACTTCACTTTATTAAATACTTTTGTAAAACAGTCCTAGGAAATACTAATCTTGATTTCCAAATGCTACAGATAAATTCTGTCATCACTTCAGATTCATGTATAAATCATTAAAGATTTAGAAATAACTCATGACATTACCAATATTATTGGCAAGTTATAATCATAATAGTTTCTAAATATGTGCATACAAATGAAACAACTAAACAGCTGTTTGTACCTTACTTGAAATTTTTATTTCCAAGCTGATTAATTGTAATTCACAAAGTGCAGTTCAACCTACACTAGAAATAGTTAACACTACTGAAGGTATTGAAAATTCACTCACCACTAATGAGGAACTTCAGGAAGATAAGACTATAATTTAACATACAAAAGTTGGACATTAATTTGCCTATAATAAATTATGCTCTCAGTACTTGAATCTTTAATCACTTTTATTTATTTATTTATTTATTTTCAATTTTAGGACTTCTTAATGATGTTCCCGAAAGTCAGTAGCTGGAAATATCACATTTAATTAACGATCATTAGGTAAAAATTATTAAGGAGAAAATAATAGCCCCAACATTTTAATCGGTTTTGAATGTACTTTTAAGCTCATTTATTGACTTTACCAAAATTCTATTACTGTATTTTACAGATATTTTAAATGAAGCTCTGCCAGTATTAGATGAAGAATTGAATATTTCTCAAGCCTCTGGGGAAGTGAATAATAAACATTTCTGGAATGAAAATTATAACATTGCTAACTATGACCCTGCATCATTACAACTACTTCAAAATCCCAAACTTCATAGCAGCGACCAACCATATGACATCTTACAAAGTGACACATCTCCATGCTTTCTTACTAATTCCAATAAAAATGAAGAGGAAAAAAAACAAACAAAAAAAACAGAGTGCTCGCAGTCACACAATCTGCATCATACAGTAAACAACTGGTTGTCTTTGAACACCATTGCACACTAATTCTCAGAGTTTTTATTTGAGGAACCTGGGGACATTAAATTATACAATACAGGACCCAGTTTAGGATGCTTTCTGCATGATGTATGATACAAGTACAGGAGGTATGGGTGGAAATGAGATGCCCTCATGTTTTTTGAAATGGGCAGCAGAGGAAGTAATTGAAAAGAAAATGGAAACTTTGACAGTTTGGTCAGACAACTGTTGTCAAAACTGAAACCATGCAGTGATTGTGAAGTATTTTTTGTTGTTGGCTATAGGAGAAAATCTGAATGAGATAAATCATACATTTTTGCTTATAGGCCACAGACACATGGAGGTTGATGGCGTTCACAGCATAATAGGAAGAAAAAGAAATTAAATACGCAGAACATTTTCACTTGTAACGATTGGATAGAGCATGTCAAACAAAGTGGAAAAAGCACTAATGCTCTGAGGATGGAGCCAGAGAATTTTAAGAACTTCAGCATGTTTTCCTATTTGTAAGCCAAAAAAGGGGCCTTAATGGTGAAGATGTTCAATTGAGGCTTTAACAATGTTAATAGTATGCATGAGGTAAGATTATGCAATATTATTGAGTTTATTAATCTTTGTATTATGTTTGATCATCTTAAATCCCTAAAATAGGTTTTAAAGCTTGGAACCATCAATCTTAAGTACACTTTTTCATATTAATGTGCATTTAATTTTGTATTTTGCTAGAAACATTGTTGTTATAGTACACGACTTGATAAAATAAGGTAAAATGCATCATGGTAATAACTTTTGAAGCAATAAATAAAAAAATATACCTTTAAAGTAATGCTGATTTATTAATTTTGTGGTTTTCTCCTTCTCCTGTAAAATCAATAAAATGTGACTTACAGTACAATGGTTCTCAGGTACAGAAATGAAGAGAAGCAGTTAATTCAGAGCATGTGAATAAACATAAGATTTAATTCACTAAACCATAAAAAAATCATCAAATTTACATTCTTTATTTCGATATTATCTTTAGGAGATGAAGGAGCAGTAGGCAGGTGAGTAGTCTTCAACTTTTTTATTCAGCTTGTCCGGAGGTGGCATTAGAGTAGATTATGGAGTCACCTGAAGTGGCTCAAATTCTGCATCTTGCTGCCTAAAATCAGAAATGCAAGGCTAAACTTTTTTCCATGGGCAAATGCTGTAAGAGATAGACATATCTCACACCTGTGTATACCATCCAATTGATGTACTTTAACAAAAATCCTTAATATTGAACAACATATTTCTAAAATGTAAAAAATACTTTAATGAAACAAAAACTGACTTAAAACTCAGTAAAGGCAATGTACACCCTTAGTATCAATGAAGTAGAGACTATTAAACAATTTGATGTATTCCATTCACATTACTTTCTCTACATCTCTGTTAGAAATTAAGTTATAAAGTTTATTCTTCTATCTATATTAACTGAGGTGAACATTAAGGGAAGTATCTTATTACTTGCTTTCTTGTAAATAGAAGGGAAATAAGAGAATACACAAGACTAAAATGATAGTAAAATCTTTTAAAACCTGGTGCCAAGTGGATGAAATCTGTTTCTTTGCATTGCCAAGAGTTGACAAATTCCCATATGTAAGAAGTTTTTAGTATTTTAAAAATATATGTGACAAATTGTATGTTTTAATGAGATCTACATTTCCTGTGAAGTAAGTTTTTGTCCATCTCTTACTGTTTACGAGTTATGCAAAATTCATCCATAATGAAGAGGTCTTCAGAGGCTATTCCGAGAAAATGCAGAATATAATTTTATTTGTCACGTAAATGTCTTTAATATTTGGTATTTTAGTTAAAACCATTAGAGCATATTTGACAAAATCAAAATTTTTGAAATTTTGTCCATGTAAAAGGTAATTGAGTGTGGGAGGGATTTTCTTGAAAATCTTTGTATCACATTCTTGGAGCATTCAAAACTTAAATGCCTTTATTTAAAACTTGAATTTCCTTTTCTGTAAACGTTTGTGATGAAATGTTTTCTACATTGTTTGGAGGTAGTATTTCCTGTTTTGTACTTTGATGCTGCATATAGTTTCTTCCATTCTTTTTTGATAATGTTTCAACTTCCTTTTTTTAACGGTTGTGTTTTTTCCCTCATCCTTATGTTCAACAAGTCATAAAATTTTGTTTTGAAATACTTCCAAATGATGAGTCCTAATTCTTTAACTAGCTTTAAATGTAGGTAATAGGCTATTTGTTGTAAGGTTTCATAATGTTTGATAATGCACAGCTACATATTGCATATGTTGTTACTGAATATCTTGCAAACATCAATGTGAAGTGCATCCTTCAACCTCCCTATAGCTAGATTTAGGCCCATATGACTTTTTTCTATCCATAACTTGAGGAAACACCTTCATGGGAGGCATATTCCATGTTTAGAAGCAGTAATCAAGGCTGCACAGATGGTTCTGAAGGACCTATCAAAAATGATTCCAAGTATATCTTTGTAGTCTGATAGAAATCCTGAGACAATTGCATTACTCATTGTGAGAAGGACCTAAATAATTTTAAGGATGAGTAAGGATATGTTTTAAAAAAAGTTATGATCACTCTTTATTGATTAGACATGTACATTATTATTTTAGCCTCTTATAATGTTACCATGCCTTATACTAATTTCCCCTTATATACATTAAGATTTTTTTTTTTTAAATAAAAATGATCTGTGCATAAGCTCCTTTTAGGCATAACAATTATTGCTCAGAAAATAACACACTTTAACTTTTGCCTAGTCCTATGATGTATGTGTCTTTGTCCATTGTAATGGTGGTGCATGAAACTGCATACAGAAAAGTGCATGTAAAGAACCGTCTATTCAGAATGATGTCTTATGATTCATTACATTGTTTTGCCTGTTTGTTGGATAATTAATATACCTGAAGTATAGGATAAAGCTAGTAACCACACTTTATCAATAACAGGTGATGCAAAAATCAGAATTATGTTCAGACTTTGTGCATTAACTGAATTGAGCATGCACATGAGCATGTATTTTGTGTGCATATATGTAGTTTTATTAATGTAATAATTTCAGTTCATTTGTACTGTTTATGTCTTAAACATCATATGTAACAGTATGACCTACGTGTCATAAGGACTATATAAAAAAAAGTAGCACAAAGTAATGAGAGTAGTGAATTAAAATATTACCTCAAAGCCAATCTCAAACATGCAGGGGAATACAAGTTGTTGACCTCTGCACTTAAATTATAGTCTCGTAATGTTTTATCATCTTCCAAAACCTGCTCATTCATGAACAGCCTCTGGTTTTCAGGAGGTGTCTCCAATATTCCTGTGGTAAAAGGTGTAAAACTTACAGAAGAATCCCAAAAAAATGTACGTACCAATTTTAGAGTTATGGTATATGCATTTGATATTAAAAGGATAGCATTAAAGAAAACACTCCAAACAAAATATTTGTTAATAATAATAATAATAATAATAATAATAATAATAATAATAATAATAATAATAATAATAATAATAATAATAATAATAATAATAATAATAATATAATAACAGTAATAATAACAATAATAATGAAAATAACAACAAAGATAATAATTATAATGATGATCTTGATGACGATAATAATGGGGATGGTGGTGAGGGTGAGGATGAGGATGAGGACGAGGATGAGGATGAGGACGAGGATGAGGACGAGGGCGAGGGCGAGGGCGAGGGCGAGGGCGAGGGCGAGGGCGATGACGATAATAATAACAAAAGCAGCATAGCATCTGGAGAGGCATGTGTCAGAATGTGTGAGTTGGTACCCCAGTGAAATACTATGAGCTACTTACATACAGTATAAGTTTTGACTTAAAGGTTAGTTGTTGTCTTAACCTTGTTCAACTGATGCATAAAGCCAAGATTTATTCCAAATATCTTTGCCCTGTATCTCTTAACTGTTATGTGCACTACTTACTGCTCATTGGCTGCTGTCACCAAAGAGGTTGTTTTATAATACACACTAGATCCATATTTAACATAATCATTTATCTTAATATGTTCAATGAGAATTGTCAAGTTTACATTTTCATAACCTATTAATCAAATATACCATGTAAGAGAGATAATGAATCTTAAATCCTTTTGATTCCCAAACAAAAGGACATTCACAAGATTAGCAATAAATCAGCATCATTATACATAGCGTTCTTGTCGTTGAAAGGTGCACATTAGCCAATCAAGGGAAAAGGGAAAGAAATGTAGCATGGAAGAATGAATGTCAGCAGGAAGGATATCAGAAACCTTGCCTTAATCTAGCAAACTTTCTCTGGACATTTTACTGGAACAGACTTGCAAAAGTGATGTATATATTGTGGATGTATACACAAGACTGTTTTGTTTGCTTCTACACATAAGTGTGGATAAATCCTGCTGTCTCCATTGTAAAATGGCTAAGGAAACTGATCTTCAGAATATTTTTATTGGTCTTCTTGAGCAGTTCCCTGTGCTATTAAACAAGTCACAAAATCCAGTATTAAACCTGAAAATATGTGAGCTATACCTATGTTGTACATATGTTATAAGCTCGAAGAAAATCATAGGTCAAAAGTTTAGCCACCACAAGTACAAAAGAAAGTTATAGAACATGTAGGGAGGGGGTGTATGTAACAAATAAAATAAATAGTATAACACTAACATGAGTTTCTACCTACTTTCTGCTATATTTTAGTCTTATAAAATTTAGTTATCTATCTACTTAATGTTGAGATAAAGCTTTGCAGAAATAGTTTCATTACTCATTTCATGAAGTTACAAGGAGAATACCGAAAACTGAAATGATAAGTTGGTTTAAAAACCAGGTTGCTGTATGCTATATTTCATATTCTTTCCAGGATGTTGTAAAAAAACAACTGAATAGTAACAGCAACTTGAAAAATTACAAGTATTGACACATTCAAACCAATTACAACAGATATTCTGAAAATGTCTGATCCACAAATAAAGGTTATTTGAAAAAACTGTGCATTTTAAGGAGATCTATAGTTTTTTTAAGTTACTCAAAATTCCTTCTGAAAGAAGAGGGCTTCATAAACTATTCCCAAAAAGTTCAAGATATACGTTTTTATTTGTCATATCAATACTATGACAGTACCGTCCGTGTATGCAATTGCTCTTATGTTCACTATGGTATGCGGTGGTGGAGCTGGAATGTGAGACTTCGCAGTTGGGTACATAATCAATGGTGCAACAAAACAGGAGACTTTGGAATGTGACACATTGGCATCATGATTCTTCCCAATATTCAAGATGTCTCTCCAAGTTTCAGTTTCTAGTACCTTCGACAAGTTTCTAGAAAGTGTGTAATGTTATTTTCTAGCTATAAAGGAGGAATTGTACTGAGTCATGAGTGACTGGACTGTAAGCGCACAGTGGTGCAGGACCAATGGATGGCAGCCATAAACTAACATCTAATATTGAGTGAGTTTTTTGAAGTAGTGATCAAAGACTGCATTTATTTGTAACTAATTGTTAAGTCAATAAAGACATTTGTTATAATATTAGACATATGGTATTTTAATCAAAATTATAAACAGACATTTTTGAGAAAATCTATAAGTTTGGGAAAATCTTCCTTCTAAAGGGTAGTTTAGGGTGGGAGAATTTTCTTGGAAATCTTTGCCATATCCTTAAAATTGTTGAACCAAAGAGTGGACATTTTTCTTTTTTGGGCTATGCTGTACACGCATGCATGCATATGAAACTTTTTCCAATTTGTTTTTATTAAGAGGGGATGGTTCTCAGAAATATTTTTTTCAGTGAAATCTTGAATTCAGATTTTTGAATGGACTGCAATAGTTACTCTATCTACTAACACATGGTAGAGAAAGTAAAAATGTGAAGAAAATAAATTCCTCTATTGCTAGAAGGGGGAAAAGAATCTAGTAATTTCCAGGATACAATTTAAGAGATAACTATCCACATGAACTATTTTTACACTTTTTGTTTAGTTCTGTTTGATAATATATTTGGAGTTTGCACTTTACTTGGCTTGGCTTTTTGGATTTAAAAGTGCCCACAAAATAGGGGTATATATTTTTACAGCTGAACTATTTGAACACTATCCATGAATTCTTTTGATTCATAGTGAATTATTTACAAATTATTTATTTGCATTATTTCCTAAGAGATGCCACATAACCTTGATTTCTTCATCAAATTTATAAATAGCTTTATATATGGTCACTTGATATATTTAAACTTGGTGCACTTTTCTCTACCAAATATTCATGAACTCTGCCATTTTAGTCAACAAATATGATCTATTACTGACCGGTGGAAATTTGTACTCATCATCCTAAGAAAAAAGTCTGTAGATTTGTTAAATAAACACACACACAGACCTAGATATCCAGCCTGGGTAAAAATTTGGAAGATGTGAGTCTGCTATTAGCAAGTCATCATGCAATACCTTCATGTTAACTGGATGCCTGTTTAGAAGATCTGATTGGAATAATGACCATTAGTTTTATTACATTATAGCTGAAGCTTATTAGGCACCTGGTGAGGCAATATGAATTCTTCCTCGCCAAAGTACATACGAACATGGTCACCTTAAGTTTCTCTTTATTCTGGGTACTCTTGTGATTCCATATATCTTCCAGCTTCAGACCTGGAGTCAAGTCTTGGCAAGTGGTTTTAGACCCTCAAGAATAGGAAACACCTGCATTCTAAGGTCTGAGAGACTTAACTACACACCTTATAGCACTGCCTCATGGTTGCTCTAACTGTTGTGATGTTCATACTTGCTGTTGTCCATAACCAGCAGTTACACTCCCAAGCTACCAAAACTACTAAAATCTGACATCTATAGAATGAAACACTGATACATACAGTGGCAAACTTATATAAAGTATAGGTAGAGTCAGACTGAAAAATCCAATGCCATAGCCGGATTATGAACCATGGATCTCCCAGCCTCTAGCTGGTCACTCTAACCACTGAGATACCATGACAAATTGCCAGCACAGCACTACATTCTTCAATTCTTAAATTCTTTGTGGTTCAAATGCCAGCTATGACACTGAATTCTTCAGTCCGACTCTAGTCCTACACACAGTTTGTGTGAAAGAAACAATTAAATTATTTAAAATAATTTGCATAATCTCTCTTCTACGTGTGCTATCATATGTATTTTGTCTACAAATAACAATCATAGTAGTTATAAAGCAATGCCATTGTGAGTAGGATACACTATAAGCAGAAGCCCAGTACAGACCATGGAATGTTTCAAACTTATTGCAAAAATGATTACATCACACCTCTCATTGCAAGATGTGTTTATAACACAACTGGACAAGATAGGGCAAGCCTCTTTCAGAGGCGAGTCACATGGCTATCAAGTGCATAGTCCTTGTTGACTTTAGACAGGGCAGGAGCCTTGACAATTCGCTATTATGACTTTTGTCCTCTACAATGCCTCAGCTACTTTACAAAGGTTAATAGAATCTTTGATGTGAGGGATGACCATGACACCTATCTGCTTTAGCTTGATGTCATAGGTAATACTTGTACCTTTGAGAACCATTTGAGAATTGGTGAAGGTGTTGTAGCAACTGCAGACAGAAACTTCTTCAAAGAAGTTAACTACTTGGAGCTCAAAATAGCCATGAACCCTGAGAATGCACTCTCAGTAACACAAGAGGGAGATGTATAGCTATTATTGTAGTTTCAAAAGGAGCTTCTCTAACACTGCTAAAGCACTATCCATCTGATGGAGAATTGCCAACAGTGTGAGGAGGCTGAGACATTATTCCAGACACTGAATTCATCCCTCTGAAGATCACTAATTTTATGATACAGTTTGGCACTGGTTTCTTCATGGATACTAATGTGTACAATATATGTAATTGCATTATGGTCATTGAATACATGCTGTCTCAAATCCATGACAGGAGGAAAGCAGTATCACTTATCTCAGCAAAACCTGTTAGTACTTGAATAGTCAGCCATTCCACATGAACTGATCATTCCATCATCTCTTTGCCACCAGATGTCTAATTGAGTTCTAAAGCAACAAAAGGGCTGAGATAGCATAGGTCTGAGCAGGGAAAGGACTTGGTGTTGAGAAAGTAAGGACAACAATCAGGTGCAGGTGAGAGGATATCACAACAAGGAGCAACTTCTTCAAGTGCTACTGGGATGAATAGGAGCAGGGTCCTGAATATCAAGGACAAAGTGCTGATAGAATTAGGGGAGTCCATAGACAGGAAAACCCAAGGGGAGCAAATTACTGTTTCTCGGAGCAAGTTCAAGTACATCCTGCAAGGTATACAGGCAGGAACATTAGGAGGACAACCTGACCCAACCAAGCTCTAGCAGTAATACTACTTACTGCTGTTATGTGTAGTGATGCATACGAAGCAGGGTCTAGACCTTAGTCCAAGGATTGGAACTGCATGCACAGTGTAACATGGGAAGCAACTTTGTATACTTGATAGGTTTTTTTTTTTCCCCAGTTTCAAGGGATCTAGAAATGAATGAGTGCAGTATTATAAAAAAGGCTCTCAGTAATCAAAAAATGGAGACTACTAAGCAACAGCTTAGTGAGATTAGTTCAATTCTGTGAACCACAGAAGTCAGATCATACTACAAGCAGTAAACCAGGAAGCACCAAAGCAGTGATGGAAATGCACTAGGCTAAAGTGACAGTCAAATGTTCTAAAAGCTGTTGCTATGTGATTGTCATTGATTTGAAATGTGATTCTCCTTCCACGTCCAGGAGTAAAATGAAAGAGATATTAAATGAATGAGGACTTTCTGTCTGAGAAAAATTTGTATTTTAAAATTGAAACGCAAAACAGGGAATATCTCTGAAATCTACATAAAAAAATAAATTGTGTGTTTTAATGAGATATACATTTTTAGTGTAGTACGCTTTGTCTACATCTTATGGTTTACTAGTTATACAAAAGTAATTCAGAATAAAGAGGACTTCAAGGGCTATTCCCAAGAAATTCAGAGTATGCATTTTATTTGCTATGTAAACATCTTTAATATATGGCATTTGAATCAAAATTGTCAGAGCCATTTTTTAGAAAATAGACAATTTTGAAAAATATTTAATGTAAAGTGTAGTTTGGTGGGGGGGTTCTCAAAATCGTTGTGTCACATCCCTGGAAGATACTAAACTTAAATACCAAGTTTGGTATATAACCAACTTTTCATTTTTGAGATATGCTGTCCAAAGTTGCACACACAATGCAACAGAAATGCATGTTTATATTTTCCTAAATTTTTTCATTCTGGGGTCCTCAAAACTGTATTTCTGGTGAAATTCTGGTATTGAATTTTCTGGTGGAGCACAATACCTTCTCTACCTACTATGTGCTAGAGAAAGTAAAAATCGCTCATACACAAGAACTTGCCTCAAATGAGACAACCTTATGCATCTCACAGAGCTTTGCATCACATTTTCAATAACAGGTAATATCAAGAGATTTCTGGTTAGCCATGGCCAATCCACTTTTGCCATTTCTCTTTGGTTTTTCATAGGGAGCTTAGAAACCTACTTGACCACCTTCTTTCCATACATGCAGAAATTTTGGCCTAGATATGTGGGGTGTATGAAGTATACAATTACAGAGTATACAGTAATGGAGTGCAGCAAAGGAGCAATCCCTTTCTTATGGAAATCTGACCTCATGACGTCAGTTGGTTTCAGATGAACTTCAGTAAGGTTAATGACAACACTCTTAATAGTATTGCCCATATTGACAACCAACTCTGAAATTTTGTTTGCTCTTTGACCATGTGAGTAATTGCTCCTTTTCAATTTATGCCATTAATCTGCTATAATGCTGCAATAAGCAGTGCCCTAACCTCTAGCAGTTTTCACAAACAACTTATCACACTTTCTGAGTATGACTTTTCCCTCTTTTCCTCTTTCTGCCATTATACACGATTGACTCACATAATAAGAAACACACACATTCCACCCTCTGTGAATAATGACTGTTAATAAGCTGAAACTTCCTTCAACTCAGCTTGGTCAATGAAGACATAGTAATGATGTACCTGCTGCTGTTATAAACACTCCAGTATAAAATAAGGGCGACAACACTCTCTCATCTTAGAATAATAATAATCTACAGATGTGCCATTGCTTCAAAGGAAAATAATTTTACTGAGATTCTTTGAATGCAGAGAATAAATTATTATTTTAACTAGGGACATAGTTTCTGGGCAGTATGCAATTGCAAGTCAGGCAGCCAATAAGAGAGGACTAGAGCATGTCACAATGTTGACATGTGGGGTAAGGTAAGGAAAAACAGACTTTAGTCCAGTCTGTCATTATTATGAAACAGCATTGCTTGGCTATAGTTTCTGTCAAGCTATGCTTCTACATTCCCATAGAAATTAATTGGAACAGATCAATAACACATTGTTTTTCATGCTTTCATGAATTTAATCATAAATTATTCCAATTTGCATTTCTTAATACTTAGTATGTCCTCCTTTCTGTTTTTACACCTTATACAATTAGACATTGATTCCATAAGATTGGAGCACACGTTTTTGAGATAATCATCATGAAACTACAGTTGAATAATATCAATCTAATGTCAAATCATTATTTTGTGCAAAAGTCAAATTTTGCAGGTCTCTTTTTGCAAATAGCCCACAAATGTTCTATGGGGCTAATGTCAGGTGAGTTCCCTGGCCATTCAAGCTCACAAACATTATCTTTGAATAATTTCTAGGGTTCATATGTGCTCTGATCAAATAATGAACCTGCAAGTAAACAACTTAAGAGGAAAATGTTTTGGGACTGTGCTGGGACTATGCGGATTACTACTTTTAATTTCAGTTGAAGGCATGATTAAAAGTGATCAGTGCACCACAGTACTGGTGAGAGTTGTTCATCAACTCCAGAAAATTTTTCCGGAAGGTGACAGAATATTTCTGCAGGATTTAGCTCTCTGTCACCCTTCTAAGAAATTGAAGAAATTCTTCAAAGACAACAAACAGTGTTCATGTGTTTGAATGGCCAGGGAATTTGCCTGACTTTAACCCCATAAAAATTTATGGGCCATTTGCAAAAGAAGAGAATTACAAAATTTGACTGTTCCACAAAAGAATGTAGTTACACAATGGTGATCTCAAAAATGTATGTTCAAATGTTGAGAACACAATGCCTAATTGTGTAATAAAACTTATAAAAAAGAAAGGAGGACACATTAAGTGTTGAGAAATGTAAATGGAAAGGAATTTATGATAAAATACATGAAAGCATGAAAAATGTTGTGCTATTGTTCTGTTTCAGTTGATTTGCAAGTGACTGTATTTGAGGTGCTTCTGTTAACTCTCGTAATTGTTATTTTTTAACATCAATCAATGCGACAATTTGTATAAATTGCCTCTAACACTAATCAAGTTACCTTGAAGTTCCCTCTTTAGCTCATAGATTGTTGTGTTTACACCTATGTCAACTAAAATTGTGGTATCCATTCGTCGAATTATCAAGAACACATGCTGAAAGAAAAAAGCAATATAAATACATATGAAATTCTCTGAAACAAAAATGTAAAGTATGCAGTCACTCTCCTTCTATTTCATCCACCATAACACTCACCACTGATTACCATACACAAAACCATCAAATAAACCATTATAACCACCATCCCGTAAAGAATTAATACTAACATCATCACCAATCAAAATTAAAACTACCATCACTCCTAAAACACATATTACACATACCACAATAAACATGTAAAGAAGGTAAGAGTTTAGAATCTCTTATCAGAGCTAGATTATGAAATTTCAAGCACTACTGAGAACAGTATCATCTTTTTACAACACTAAGGAAACATGACAAAAGTTAGTCCTTTTCCCAACTACCACATACAAGCAATGTGACATTACAACTGACAGGTGGATGAGTAAAGCACATTAACTCCACAGTTGGCTGAAATTTTGATTTTGCCCTTAAAATATAGAGGAATGCAAGACGCTCATTTCACAATTCTAAGAAAAGGAAAGATGAGTATATTTATAACCACCTAGAGTGCACAGTGCACCTCTACCAACTTCTGCATTAAAATAGAAGAGTTTAATAGACTTACTAAAGTTTGTGTCACCTGTTTTCCATACCTTCTATCAGCATCTTTCTACCATAGCTATAGTTCAAGAAATTCACCCAAGCTATTCTTCAGATGTGGAAGATTCATAAACATCCCTTATTAGATTTTAAAAACTTAACAATTATGTAATGTAGCGGTTGCTATGGCAAAACATTGTGTTTGTTGTCTAAATACAAAACCAAACATTTGTTTAGGGTAAAAACCATCTCAGTTTGCTGGACCTAAATATACATATAATTTACATGTGTTTCAAGCTGGTCATTTGTAAGGTTTCTGTAAAGTTAAGATTTGATTGCTGTAGCTTTTCACTCATAAAAGATTACAATGTATGCCATTACAATGTCGACCTCCGTGGTGTAATGGTTGCAATGCTAACTTCATATACCCAAGGTCATGGGTTAAAACCCAGCGGAGGATGATGGATTTTTTTGGGCATAAAAATCCTCTAGCATGGCCTCCTTCAGAAGGGAAATAAAGCCATTGGTCCCAAGTCATAGATTTACAGCACGTAAAAGAACTTGAAGCCTGAGGCCTCTGAGCAAAATTAAGCAGTCTTTCATGCCCAGTATAGAATGAAATGCTAAGAACCACAGCAGTCAAACAGCATCCATAAATAGAATTCCATTTCCATTTGCTTCTATAACATAACTTGTTTTATTCAGCCTGATATATTAATTTCCAAGTATACATTTCTTGATATTTTATAGTATTGCTGTGCAGAATTTCCATCAACATTTGCTTAAAATAAACTTTCCCAATAAAGCATTAATCACCACTTGTACAATTACACCCTTTTTATGAGTAAAATTTTGAATGTGTAACAATTGTTAACCCCAAATCTTCACATTTCCTTATATTAGAACAGTTTTTGAAACCCGATTTCTAAACAAACAAGTAATGTAACAATAAACTATCAGTCAGTATGGTGGATCAGGAAGAAGAAACATACAAATCCAGATTTTGGAAAACTGCTCAAAATTTAAAATTTGTTCTTCTCAAAAAGAAACTTTCTGGAGCCAACATACTTTATCCACCCACCTGCCAACTATGCACAAGACCTTGGCAATATCCAAGGCAACAGTTAAGCTACAATAGTTGTATCTGTAGGTTTGGAAGTGACCAGTTTTATAGAGTGGTCCAGTCTAAAATCCCTTGTCAGTATAGTCTAGAAAAAGTTACATGAATGTTGGTCTTTGTTAGGCTTTCACTTGATTGTGTGAATTAATTTTAAAGCTCCCCAACTCCAATTTAATTTGTACATATGTTTATTTTGCCTTAACTAGTGCCATTTGTGATCCATGATGAAGAGTATCATGACAAAGATAATGCTCTTACTGGCATCTATTATGTAATCAGCAAGATTGAAGAGAGTATTACAAATATAAAATGTACAAAGAAACATATGAGGGTGCTTTGGAAAGTAATCTCCATTCTAATATTGTGCTAGTAGTTCTGTGCAGAGTGGTGCCATGGTCACATCTGCATGTTTTCTAACTCAGTGAGCACACACCTGTGACAGCTTCACACTCATTTTTTCACACTAGTAATAACTACAAAACTAAAGCACTACAATTCAAAATCCCACCAAATGTGAAGTCCATGTCGTTATAAGATTCCTTTTAGTGCAAAAGGTTTCATAATCAATTGTGTGTTGAGCACACTCCAACCATTATGAGTGAAAGTGTTGTGCAGCAATTTTTGAAAAGTGGCAGAACAAACATTTATGATGAAGAAAGGAATAGTAGGCCTTGTTAAGAAAATTGACAAATTCACAAAATGTGCATGAAAATCTAAGATGCACCATCTCTGGATTTCTGAATAATTTTCACAAATTTTGCAAATAGATTTGTACAAGGTTGTCACCAATAAATTAGGCTGCTAAAGTTCTGTGCTCGGTGGGTACCAAAACTGCTTACAGCGGTTTACAAAACAAAAAAATAGGCACTGCCTTAGACTTCTTTTCCCACTAGGATGTGGAAGGAGAAGTTTGGTAAAGAGAATTGTGACTAATGATGAAAATTGGGTGACGTATGCAAATGCTAAAATGATCAATGGCTTTGGGTCATATCAATTCTTCATGCAAACCGAAGAAAGCCCTCCAAATTCTGTCATCAAAGAAAGTTATGGTTAGGTTTTTTGGGAATGCCGAGGGAGTTTTGTTAGCTGAATTTATGGAATGTAGCATGAAGATCACCTCAGATGTCTATCTAATGCTTTGAAGAAACTTTTACGAGCTGTTCAAACTAAATGTTGTGGTATGTTGATTTTGGGTGTTATATTTTTGCATGACAACACTCATCCTCACAATGCTTGAAAAACTCAAGGGCTACTGGAGCAACCCAAATGAGACCTTTCAGATCATCTCCCTTAAAGCCCCAACTTAGTGCCAAGAGATTTCCATCTCTTCAATCACATGAAGAATTGGCTTGCATCAAAGCACTTTGATGACAAACTTCAAAATGACATGAAGGATGACTATGTGCCCAGGCAGCTAAATATTATGCAGAAGAATGTTTTAAACTAGCGATACACTATGACAAATGCTTAAATTTAAAAAGTGACTATGTTGAAAAATGGTATAAAGCTATAGGTTTAACTTGTAATTCATTAAATATGCAAGTATTTACAGCTAAATGGAGGTTACTTTCCAAACTGCTCTCATATTTGAAAAGAAGTTAAGAATTACTATGTTTAGTAAACAAAGAAGGAAAAAAAATTACACATATACCTGAAGTTTTAATTCAATATCCCGTAGGCTTTCATTACACTTTTATCAACACCACATACTGACTTTGCTCTTATTTCCATGAGAAGCTATTGCCAAAATATTGCTTTGCCTTTATTTCTTTTCAATTAGGAAAGTGTTTACCATGCAGTGACAAAATGCACAAGTGCATGGCAATGCTCACACAAAAATTATCACATTACTTCATACGCATAGATAAAGACATTTTATTCATAAATATGACTAAAAATGTATACATACAGAAAATGTTAATCAATAGTGATATGGTTTTAACAAAATTAATGTAATCTACCAATATAAACACAACATAACCTATTTTTTGGGATCATAAATTTTATGCTATTTTGTCCAAATTTTTGTAAATGTGATCTAAGTGAACTTTACACTGGGACTTAACTTGGTCATCAATTACACTCACTCACTGTGAGGTACTTCAATTTCCTCCATCACTACAGTTTCTTTTGCACTGTTGCCATGTGATGAATACAAACAATGTAGCCTCTTCATATATAGTTCATTTGCTGGGGCGTAAAACACCAGACCTCTCCAATATCACATGGAAGCAGCACTTACTACACATCACAGCAGTCATCACAAAATTGTTTCGAGAGCAGCACTTTTGTCACACCCAAAACCTACTTGCCAATTTACTCACCAACTGCCCCATTAACTGGATCATATGATAGCACTGTTTTATATAACAGCTGATATTAACCTTCTTGAACATCCTGAATGTCGCGCCATGGCCGAGTGGTTAGCCCACTCGCCTCTCACCTAGATGGCCTGGGTTAGATCCCAAGCGACCGCATGTGAGATTTGTGGTGGACAAAGCAGCGCAGGGGTAGGTTTTCTCCAGGTTCTCCTACCATCACATTCCACCGGTGCTCCATCTTCATTCATCTATCAGCAGTGTCATCGCCTGTGATGCCATATGTGTAAAAGCAGGTGTTAAACACTACCAAAAAAAAAAAAAAAAAAATGAATATTCTGGAGGTAGGGAGAGAAGGAACCTCCAGAAGATCCTAGTTGTCTGTCAATAAAGCAGTATTTGCAAGGATAAGAGCACTGCTTTATCTCCTACTGGCCTCACCAGTCAGCAGCAGCGCTATGTCACAATATGTATGTGCAGAACATTGTGTGGTACAAAGGAATTACCAAACTAATTTTATAAGTGAAATATGTAAAATAATAATGTGCATTACATATTTTTGGAAAGTGTAGAATAAAGTGTAAAGATGGGAAGGGTGGAAGTTGTATTTTCTCAATGAAACATGGTTAATGAAAACCACATAATTTCCTAGGTATGGGAAGATACCACTATTAAGAGTAAAATGTAAACAGAAGAAAATGAAGGGAGAGAGGAGGAGCAGAACTCTCATCTGAATGGAATTCTTTCAGATTAGGTATGTTGTTTTGTTTAGTGATTTTTAAATTTTTTATTTATATTTTTAGCTTGGAGTGCTCTAGACAATTGTTATCTAATCAGTAGCATGATTCTAAACTACCCTACAAACAGGTTAACAGGTAAAGAAGGAAAGCCATGACAATTCTATGGTACCACAGGTTTATCTCCCTTGGCACAATGCAATTTAAAAATAGTCTCCTGTTACTCCTCCAATCAGAGCAATAAAGCATAGAAATATATTTTGTGCTTTGTTTATATGAGATCAAGTTCAGCTGGTGAAAACTGTATAGGATGGAGTATTTTATATTTTAAATATTTTAGTACTAAAATGGGCATTTTGATAGCAGAGCGAGGGGTTGCAAAAGCTGTTTTTTTCTGTGCAACATGCATTACATATTTTTCTGTGCTACATGCATTAACATTAAATCCATATGTTAGAGCTGTAACTGTGAAATCTGTTAGTGGCAAATCAAATGCGAACAAAATGGACTCATGTACATCACTGTTACTAAGGGTGTGATGTTCAATGTCACATTTGTTTTGTGAAGCTCACTGGATGCTATTGAATACTGAATACTCATCTTATTCAGTACAAAACTGTACAGTGCAGTATATGCATGTAATGGTTAGTTTCTCATTGTGTACCAGCACCCAATAGTTGACAATACATACATGCTTGTCATGTGAGTTACATTTCACAGTGACTGGAAAAGGATGTTTCATAAAATGAGAATCTCAACCTCAAAATGCTTAGTTTTAAATTGCCCTTCTACTCCACAATTTTCTGCTCCATATGCTTATATAAAATCACTAATCATACCCTTAGAGATAAGAGATAGGAACTTCATATTTTGTATTTCTTTTCTTTTCCTACATCTTTGTAAGAACGTTGGAGCAAAAAGCTCTAAGATCCCTACTCTTACTTATGCAAAATATCATTGAAAGCATAAAAGTACTTTTCTGCAACTATCATAAATTTCCTTTAACAACACATTTAAAATTTGAATACAATGACACCATAATGTCCTTGTTGTAGGGTACTCAATGGTCATTTTGTGTAAATGATATATCTTATTAAGCAGGAAGCAAAGTGGCATTAGATTTAGAAATCAATATTGAAGACAGAGTGTGTAACACTGAAGATATTGACCTGACAACCTAGTCTGATTCACTTTACGCTGATGTAACAGTTGTAATTATTTAAATCCTGCACCACTGCTGTATGAACTCCAGCAGATCGTTGAGCGAAGGGCATCAATTCTTTTTTCACAATGTGCACCATCAAGCAGATCCATACATTCTGTGTGTCATGGAAGAGTTATAGTTTGATAGTCACCTCAGTAACAATGTATAAGTTTTCCCTAAGTTGTAAGTAAAGATTCCAAATTTCCCTGAACCCCTCATATTTTTATTTGCAAGCTTCCCAAGCTTATCTGGATTTCCTTCCTTTACTCTCCCTAACCTAGGAGGTAACCACCTAATGTTACCAAGTATACATTCTACCCTGAACTTTTTTATTTGGATAGTGTTTAATACCCACTTTTACTACTGTGGCACCACCGACGATGACACTGATGATACATGAAATGAAGATGGAGCACCAGTGGAATGTGATGGCATGGGAAACTGGAGAACCTGGAGAAAACCCACCCCTGCGCCGCTTTACCCACCACAAATCTCACATGTGGTTGCTTGGGATCGAACCCAACTCCTCACTGTCATGTTGCCATATGGGTTCTTGATCATACTGTCCAAGTGAACATAAAGTGAGAAAAATAAGTTTGAAGTCAGTTTAAGGTGAGAAAAATAAGTTTAAAGTCAGTTCTGCGGATGAAATAACGTTTACAAGTGGGTACACACTAATAGCTAAATGCTGCAATCAATGCCTCAATCAGTGTAGTCGAATATTATAAGGATCTAATTCATTTTGAGGAATTATATAGGAGTCAAATTCAATATAATAAAGCAACATCTCCTACCCGATTAGATAAAGCAGTTAGTATTTTAGATAATTTGTTTGGAAAAGTAACACTTCTCTCAAACCATTCATTCATCACAGATCAACAATCGTACTTCCATAATTCTTTAAAATCAGTGCTTGCCTTGAATTAATACTTAATTGGGTGTGATCTTGCATAAAATTATTCCTTCACTGTACAAGATGGAATTCAGGCATTTCACTGGAATAAAGTTCAATTTACAATCCACCCATTTGTGATTTACTTTACAAATGAAGATAAAACTTTGAATCATATAAGCAATGCTGTAAAATCTGGTTGTGTTAATCATGGCACAGTAGAGCTCTATACATCTGTTTCAAAAATATTTGATGAAATTTATCATTACTTGATTTGGAAGTATGTATATCTAAACATAATTTCTCAGATGGTTCTGCTGCCCGAAAAGGATAAAAAGATTTTGTCAATGTCTATCTCCACGAGAGAGAGCTTGGTTATTCTGCAGAATGGCATTTTTATGCCACATCACATGGAAAAAGTTCATATGATGGAGTAAGTGGTACAGTTAAATGCTTAACAGCACAAGCAAGTTTGCAAAGACCTTATAACAACAAATATTAACTCCTCTACAGTTATATCAATGGTGCAAAGACAGGATCAAAGTCATTTTGAGTATGTGAATAGTCCACAATACAATGAAGAACTTCAACTTCTCCAGCAGAAATTTTCTAACATCATGTTGATGCCTGGAACACAGAAACTACATGCCTTCATAATTACTGAAGATGAAATTGGAACAAAAGTTTATTCAAACAGTGTGAAAAGTATAAAAATAAAAGCCTTCTCATAGCTGTTGTTGAAGCTGTCAATGACATATCATCAGAATTTGTTACTTGTATATGTGATTCTAAATGGTGGATTAGCTGTATTAAATACTGAAGAATTTAAGGATAAAGTCAAGATAATGTTCTTCCACTGATGATACATGAAATGAACATGGAGCACCAGTGAAATGTGATGGCAGGTGAAACCAGAGAGCACAGAGAATCCCCCTTCCCCTGTGCTGCCTTGTCCACCACAAATCCCAAATGTGATTACCTTAAATTGTAAACGGAAATAATGGCTTCTAAGCGCATATAGCATGTCGCTATGCTGGAAGCATATTTTGAGTTCAAATCGTATGAAAGGTGTTTGGAAAGTTGGAGAAGGCTATTGCTAATGATTTCTCACCAGATAAAAGTGTTGTTTATGCACTTGTGTGCCGGTTTTTTTATATGGGCTCCTTAAATGATAGATGAAGACATGGAAGACCGAATGTAGTCACACAAGATTTTGTTCACGATGTATAGTAGCGAGTATTACACCGCCACGAAAATCAGTAGTTTGGCACATCTAATTGGATTATCACTTGCATCCTTACATAAAGCACTTAGGCTAGCCATTTTTCCGGAAGTGTCATAAGGTGTTAGTATATATCATAAACAAAATTTAACTTAAATATTTTCTACAGTATGATAGACACAAAAGCAAGATGTCACACAATGTGGAACGTTGCAGTCTGGACAATAATAGCAGCTCTCTCTTCTAATCTTCTTTCCTCTTGTATCCATCACATGGCTACACATAGCATACTGCCTGGTTGGAGCTGTCTTCTTCTCTGTCTCCAGGAAAATGTCGCTCTGTTAGGTGCAATGGATGTGGTGTTTTCCCTGGTTGCCCTGCTTTAGGAGATGTTACAATTGGGCAATGTTCTTTTAATGTCTGACAAATAAGACATCCTATACTGAAGACGAGTTTGTTTACCCGTTAATTTTTCATAATGGATATATGAATTCCATAATAATATTCCAGTAAGTGAAAAAAAAATTTCTTGAGGTATCTTTTTCCCCTTTTTCTTGGTATAGGATATGCTGCCAGATGCTGATCCACCCTGTCAATGCCCCCCCCCCATTGTGTCGTTGTAGTCTATAATAACCTCAGGTTTTCTTTATGTTTTGATGAAATCACCTTTAGCTTTCTCATGTACCACATAACCTCAAACAACCAAGATCAGTAATAAGTAGGGGTAATGGTGTATTTAAGATGTCAGCGTCTGCTAGCATTGCCACGCCCTTCGGTAACGTCATATACCAACATATAACCGTGCTACTACTGCCATCTTGCGGATATTAACCGGTTGTGTTCCTTTGGCACTGTGTGATGAGTTCTACAGCGGTTTTCAATTTCTAAAGTTGGTATGGTTTTGCGGCATTCCGCGGCCAACTGATCCTTAAACTACAACATTACCTACTTTTGTTAATCTGTTATTAGAGCTGTTTTGTGGTTACTTACTGGTCTAATATTAACAGTTATGGCCCTAAGCCGTAAAGCATAATCACCCACTTGGTAACTGCAAAGCAGCTCTAATGTCAGAATAACAAAAGTATTCATGTATTGAAGTATTGCCAAGTGGTATAAGCAAGTATAGAAATGATGGCATTTTAACACCCCAAAAAGAATACGTCAATGTGAAATTGGGCGACTCCAATATGAACATTGCGATTATTGGAAAAAAAAAAAAAAAAAAAAACTCTGACAATATTATGTGAAATAAATTAGGCAAACTTGGTCACTTCCGTAGTATTCAACTGTAGTAAAGTGTGGTCCATATGAGTATACTATGTTCGAACGTTGAATTTGTAGAACAAATAACAAATGCTATACACAATAGCGATAAAGCCATTGTCTGCAATTTTTACTTACTGTTGCAGAGAGACACGCCATGGTGGAACAGCTAATCTTGTGGTGGTATAACGGAGTATTGGGTGCACCTTAATTTGCCAAGTCAGTATGTGTAATAATTAAGTGACGATGATTCAGATTGCTAAAGCAATGAATATTGTACTTTTAAAGAAAACAAATAATAAACGCAGGTTTGAGTCGATAAATTGCACAGCCAGCAACAGTACAATTTAAATGCTAGTTGCATTGTTCTCTAGCAGATGGCGCTAACATCCACTATTTCGTAGACCTTTCTGCCATCTTTCATATACTCTTTGGTGAGCCATGTACTAAGAGCTTTAAACAAGGATTCTAAATTCCATCTATATCTCTGTTTTCTGTGATTCTTTTGAGATATGTGTAGCTATAGCATACGTAAATTTTAATACAGATTCTGGAAATACTATAATTAAATACGATATTATTTACCCTCGTAATATTTGCATCACAGATACATAGAGGGAATACGAGTAGAAAATGTCCTATCTTATGCATTGTGGTTGGAGAATTACGGGTTTGTGAATCCGCCATGTTGTGATTATAAACATTTGAGATGGGTACAGCTTTTGAGAGTTATTTGTGCAACCAAAAATAAGATTTTGTGGTGCTAAATTTCAAGTAAGCAGTACATTTGGACTGTAGGTTTTAAATCAGCAGAGTGGTGAAAAGTTGGGAGTGGTGTTTGGTTTTGGTTTTTCTCATATAGTAGAAGAAAACAGCAAGGAAAATGAAATGTGTCAATATATAGGTTAGGATATTCAATAAAGTGATTTTGTGGTGTTAAATGTTCGTTTAAGTAGTAAATTTAGAGCGTAGGTTTTAAACCATTATAACGGTCAATTCGTGTGTGGAGTTTGGATGTTGTTCTCGTATTGCAGAAGAAGAAAAAAAAAAACAAAGAAAAGGTAATGTTTCAATACATAGGTAAGGTGTTTATTTAAATTATTTTGTGGTGTTAAATGTTCAATTAAGCAGTAGTATAGAGTGTAAGTTTTAAACCAGTATAATCGTCAATATGCATGTAATGTTTGGTTGTAGTTTCTCCAATAGCAGACGCAAAAACAAGTAAAGGGAATTTGAGGACAATAGTAACCTTCTTCGGTTTATAAAAACCTCCAGCAATTGGCCCATTTAACAGCTATCGCGAGAAATAATTACTATGAAATTATATGCTCATAATACCAGAACCGTGAGATTAGGGGGCGTGTTCCTCGGACTCCGAGTGGAATACATGCAGTCCACAGTGAAAGGCATTATAATTTTTGGGATATTCTCTGACACTTGTGGCTTTTTTTTTTTTTTTTTTTTTGCCTGTGCTCTTAAGCATGGGTCCAATCCTTTATCAAATGTGTGTGTGTGTGTGTGTGTGTGTGTGTGTGTGTGTATGTGTGTGTGTGTGTGTGTGTGTTTACATACATGAATCCATATGTAACTGCCACATACAAATATTCATTTTATGGTGGTGTTAGATCAAGAAATTACTATAAAATTAAGTCATGACCGTGCCACGATGTTTACTGCAATGCCACCATTTTATCGATATTAACTTCTTGCAGGTCAAGAAAATGTGGTATTATTAAATATTCCTTCAAATAGAGATCTCTCATATTCCAATGTCCTTTCTTCTGAACTACAAAAACTCGGAAAAACAGGTAATTTAACAGATGCTGCGTATGGCATATATAGTATGTAGTATGTATAACCACAAGGTGGTGGCTGAAACTTAACTTGCTTCAGCAAAACGCATGTATTTCTGCCCTATGATTTGTACGTACGTTTTTCCGGTTACCTTGTACTATTCCAAAAGTGATGAGGAAGAGTATGTATAAATATTCCATCAAATGAGCACCCATATCACAACACGGCTGGATATAGCTGCATATCGTCTACTAAGGAGGAAGATACTTTCAAGTTGGGAGTGACACAAAAGAGGGAATGCAGCACATTGTTTTACCAAAACAACATCTTCCTTCATTGCTGAAAGAAACATTAGAAATTCTAACACCAAATATGGTTCAGAATTTGCAGAGTTTTCCCAGAAATGTGGATTTGTGCCACGTGACAACAAGCCTCCGCTACAGCGACTGCCCAAGGAGAGGTTCATGAAGAGGTAATAAAGGAAGCCTTTCTAAAGGTCTTAGTAAAGACCGTAAGTGCATGGGCAACAAATAAGAATAAAGCGAGGAGGAGAAGAAGAAGAAGTTTAATGTTACTGCTGGTAAAAGTTTTTCACACGAAGGAATTGTGCAATTTGAAGAAGCACCTCCAAAGAAAGAAGTCTCAAAAAAGTCTAGATTGGAGATAAATAATTTTAAATTTGAATGAAGATGGTCTTGATGTTATGCCAATAAATCAGTATTCGTCAAATGAAGAAAACTGAGAATCTTACAGACAAAAGAATTGAAAACACTAGAAGGACAAGAAGATCCAGCAGAACCAGAAAAACCCAGCGTCCTCCCTGTGAATCGTCAAGTTGGTGCAAATGTTGTCATTTGTTATAATAATTTGTATCCTAGAGTAAAAGAAAGTTTCAATGTTGAAAGAGCCGAGGTTAATGCATTAAAAAGGCCTTAGAGTCATGGGAGTGACCTTGTTCAAATGATAAATTGTTCTATGAGTGGAAGGATACTATTGGAGGAATAAATCCACCAAAGAGGGTGAATAAACAGGGGATTTTTTATCTGTCGGAACTTGAAAAATAATGATATTGAAAAGGGTTAAATACTTAAAAATGAAACAGTGAGTTAACTGAAAATAAATAATTGCAATTGTAAAACATTTGTAAGAAGCATTTAATATTTACTGTTATTAAATTTAAATTATATTAATTTAGGACCAAAATTGAATATACTTGTTCACAATATTGTGTAAAATGTTTTTCTGTCAAATTTTTATAATTCCATAGTGTAACTTTACATTAAAGCAGTTCTCTTGTTGAAAAAATATAGTACTGCGATGTAATGGAAAGTTACAGTGCATATGGTTTACTTTGCACCAATATTTCAGTCGAAATAGAGCAGTATCACATAGATGGTACTCATAATTATGTATATAGCTTTCTTATTAGGACCAATGTCCCCTGTAATCAGAGTTTAGAAGTAATTGAATACAGCCGCATTTCTGCTTATCTCTAAAAAATGATGCAAAGTATATCCGCCTTTCGTATACATATTAAAGATAAATATCGTAACTGGAATTATTTAAATTGAAAGAATAATTACTGAAATACTATGTTTAATAAAGCTGCCTCAAGCAAAATATAACATAGAAAGTAGCTAATTTCTGGGTTTAAATTCACGCTTAACACTTTGATATTCACCTCTGTAAGATCAGGGGAATTGAAAACCCACCCCTCTCTCCTGGAAAGCAAAGCTATTTTCTGTTTCTTTTGAACTATTTTTTTTTTCTTACTTCTCTTATTTTAAACTAGAAATTCTCTGTCTTCTTCAGTAGAATTCCGAGCAACTTTTGATTCTCTTTAGCGCTGAAAACGAACCCCAGGAATTGAATACAGAGTAACATTAATATTTTAGACCACGGAAGATTTTGTTTTAGCATTGAATTAGTGCTTAGTAATTCAGGGTCATTAGTGATTTTATTTTTGAAATTTTGTATTGTACACTACAGTCAGTTCTCTTCCCAGTGGAATGGCGTCTAAGTAATTTCCATTTGTAGATAAGAATCTTTGAAAGCTAGTTTTGGAACTGGTGCATAGTTTTTATGTGACAATAGGTTGAAAATTCTCAATTTAGATAATCTTAAAATCTGAGGTACAAACCGTTATCAACGTTATCAAACGCTTCAGAATAGAGAAATTTATATTCGATATTTTTCTCTACGAGATTATTCTAATTTAGATATGGTTTATTGAAAAACCTTTTCTCAGTTCTTATGAAATACGGTTATTGGTTACGTTTTTACATTTGTTTTGAATATGTTATATAACACTTCAATGAAAATGAATATGTTGTCGAATATATTTAAAAGAAAATCAAATTTGAAAGTGAGCGCAAATTTGAAATCTTCCATTGGAACTAAAATATCCTAAATGAATTTCCTGAGGGTGTTCTAACATAGCAGTAAACACGTTACAAACTTCCATTATTTCCCTGCGCACGGTGTTTACCAACCTTGACAAGTATTTCCTTGTGTTGAACAAAATGAGTATCCACAATGTCATGTGTTATGGTCAATAAAACTGCGGTTTGTATTTTCATTTTTAATTCAATTATAAATTATTTAAAAAAAACATAGAGGTTTCTAAGCAGGTACTGTGCTAAAAGAGGACCATACTCGGCGGTGTACTTAAACAGTTCCCCAGAATTTCCTTGAAATCGCCGTGACCGAGTGGTTAGACCACTCGCCCCTCACCTCGATCCCAAACGACCACATGTGGGATTTGTGTTGGACAAAGCGGCGCAGGGGTGGCATTTCCGGTTTCCATGGCTATAACATTCCACCGATGCACCATATTCATTCCATCTATCATCAGTGTCATAGCTTGCGGTGCCATGGTAGTAAAAGCGGGCGTTAAACACAATCACAAAAATAAGAGAAAAAACACAATTGCCTTTATTGATAGAATCTGCTTCTTGACCAAGTCCTCAAAAGGCCAATTCTTGTTTTCTCAGAAAACTTGCTGCACTAATAAGCCTTTAAGAAATAACCGTGTTTCCGCTTTTTTGATTGTTTATATTCTAGTTTAAGTTGGTCTTGAAACGCGATTCCTATTCTACTTTCTCTAAAAGCAGCTATAGATTCAAATGATCTTAGATGATTAATAGAAAGTCTGTGTTTGAAGCTGTAGGGAATTTGCTTCCGCTGGCTCACAATCGATTTATACAGATATTTTCAATACCCATGGCATTATAATGATATATCTTATTAATAAATCAGGATATTGTCTATCTCTGTGTCGTTCGATCGTGTTAGTATGCTAGCCTTCATTACAAATGTTACCGTTTCTATTCTCAAACTTATTGCAGTAGCTACTGGAGCAGTGCTTCGGTTGCATCCCCTGAATGAATGCCAATCGTTTATATTATGTTTCAGTGAAATCAATGGTCATTTATACATGTGCAACGTATTATGGACAAAATAAAAGGAAATATTGAAATAAAACTATAAAACAATGACTAAATTTGAATTAGTTGTGTATACTCATACATTACGTACTTGGCCTGTTACATAGTGGCTTATACCGACAGTCTGCTCTCTAGTGCAATATTGATTACTTTGATGGTATGTAATCAACATATTAAAGTTAAGATGTCAACTCAATGATGAGGATAAGGTTTCGTTAAGGGCGCTTTTTCCAAACCTCTCGAACCGAATTTATTGGAAGTAACGATTGCATCGATAACACAACCAACTTCTATATGCACCAAGCGTACGAGCGGCACCTCTACTATCTCCCTCAAACATGTATGGTCTCCTTGAGTCTGGAGTCACCGCTAGCCGTTGACATGGAGATATCCAGCCCTTTTTCCATACAATACTGCTTCCTAATGCAAGTTTTGTTGGACTCCATAATAATTAATAGTTTTCAGTGTAATTGTGCTGTAATACACCACATTTAATTACTTTGGGATGAGCCACCATGTTTGGAATAGTTGAGGTGGGACAAATGACGTTTTTCTCGCGATGGTTGTGTGTTTCGACCCTTAATGCTCCCACTATAATGATTAAGAAGGGCTTATTTAATCTATCATCTTAGCGACACAAACGACAAAATGAAGCCAAGAAGTACAATATTGCCATTAGGTTTGTATAAAAATATAGTTATAGAAATATGATACTAAAATGCTAAGGAAAATGTAGTATATGGTGGTGTTTCTGTTTTACACGACTTTATTTATTGTTTTTCAAGAAAGTTGGCCGAAACTTTCAAAAGACTGCCCAATTTACAGTTGCCATGTCAAAGGTGGTCAAAAAATGCAACAAAAAATGTTTTTTTTGTGCATAATTAAATAATATAGTGCTTGTAATTCAGTTACTATTGTTTTTATTACCATGCGGTACTTTAGCCCGTATCACGTGACGATTTAAATGGATACTGCAAGTGGGCTTGGTGTTTTAAATCGCCTATTTTGGTAATTTTCTTCGCTTCTTTCGGTTTGCTACATTTGAATGTCGTGGAATATTAGGGACAGGTGATGTACGAATTTTCAAAGATGAATGAATTAATCTTGTGGCTAAAAGACTGGAGACAGGACTTCAAAACTTCATAAAGTTTTATTGGTAGTGTTTAACGCCCGCTTTAACTACTTATGGCACCGCAGGCGGTGACGCTGATGATACATGAATGATGATGGAGCACCAGTGGAATGCGATAGTCTAACCACTCGCCCATGGCGCGGCCAAATTTCATAAAAGATTGCAGCTCAACGGGCATTGCTCTAGGGGGCATAAAATCAGGACGTTTGAAAGAGCAAACAATAGTCAAATCAACAAATTACTACAGAAAAACTATAAAAGGCAATAGTCCAGATATACATCTAATGAAACCTGGAATTTTTGCTATATAATGCCACTGCTCATCAACTGATGAGAACCCCCAACATAATTAATGTCCAGAGTATAAGACATCTTGGTGTTTTTATCATTGAGCAAGTGCTAAAGGAGACCCGGTACTTCCCCATAATTACACTATAATGAAAACCGCTCTCACTACTATTCATTGGCAAAATTTTTCTAGTTTATCAAAAACAAGCTAATGATGAACTTCTAAAAAGGTGCACATCAGGCAAGACACAAAATGCAAATGAGTCGCTTCATTGTGCAATATGGCCAAATGCCACAAATAAATTTTGGTTTCATAAAGGAAATTAGAATTTGTGTAACATCAGCTGTATCACAAACTAACATGGGTTGCAGATATAGAAATAAAAACAAAAACACTTAATATAAAAAAAATAGTCCAACTGAATATAAAATTAGTGTGGAAAGGGATAAATGCCGCTTGTGTCAAAGTGAGAGGTATGTAAACCAGCATTCAAGAGAAGCCACAGAAAACTCTGCTTATCTAAGTTAACTTCATTGTCGGAGTAAAAGAATAAAGAAGGACCTACATATGCAGCAGGTCTTTGTAGAGATAATGCGGATCAGAAACAGTGTTATACTGAATGTTAAACTTTAGAACTTATTTACTCGTGTTCGTATTTTACAGCCCTTTCAAAACGTTAAACTGTTCCATACGACGTAGTTTTCAAAACAGAAACTTGAAATTTTATATGGTTATTTAAAAATAGTAGCAAAGGAAATTGATGGGATGATTTTGTACTAATATCACCAGTTTTTGTGCAATTAAATGACAAAGTCCATATTTCACAAGCAAAAATGAAAAATTAATAAAATTACAATTAAAGAGTTTCTTCTCCTAAAATAGTAATCAGATAAAAATTTCGTCTTATCAATTTACTAATACTGTATTTATCAGTATAACTACAAATAATTATATATTTGATGCTGAAATTGCATCGTGTGGAATGTTTTGACTACATGACAATAAAATACTACAAATGTGCCAATATCACAGAAACTGTTTTGCACAAAAGTTTGAATATTAGGGTGTGAACTTATCTTAATACCGCAATTGTTGTGTTAAGGTTTGAAACCAATCGAAGTAACATTGTGGATTTTAGGATTTTCACAGAAGGGTATCCTCATTGTTCTGTATATACACAAAAAACATTCAGTTTCCTCCTGCAGGATCCAACAAAAGAGATCCCAAAGACAGGTTAGTAAGTTTTATGCCTTCTAATTTTATGCACATCCTTCACTACACGCACCCCTCCGTAATATGTACTTCACTCGTATTTAATTAGTAAACCAGGCATTACTCTTGAATTGTGCAATTCCGAAATTTCAGGATTCAAATTATTGTGTATCTCAGTTAATCGCAAATTGGAAAGAAGGCCTAATCTAGTATACTCTAACTAACCTTTTAGTAAAGGTCGTGCATATTCTCAACGATGTAATATAGACCGCCGAAATAAGCAGAGGAGACTAATACAAATTTCTTCAAAAGGGGAATAGGCATGCAACAGGCATATAAAGAATGGTATTGGAGCATAACTTAAACTCACCCAAATTCAAAAGTATTGTTAGGGAAATAAACTGACACCTCATTAGAGTATTTTTGTTTTCAGACTATCACACTGGCACTAGTTGCACAACTTGCAAATGATTAGTTTTTCATAAATTACACTTTTGCTTATTTATATACAAACTCAATTCTTTTATTCTTTAATTAAAGGAGGTCTCTATCGGCCTTTCTTCAAATATTCTGAGTGTAATGATAATGCTCTTATTTACTGCCAGCATTACTTAAGCATTGAGCCTTTTTTATGTCATTGTTTTTCTTATAGAAAATCTTTACACTCTTCTTCGTGGCAAAACAACGTCCAGGTTCCGCAGTTGTCATAGGTGTTGTTACTACACTTCTCAAAATTTATGTAGATTCACTGAACACTGATGATAACTTATTTTCGTTTATGAACTGAAACGTTTCAATATTAAAATAATTAAATTATGTAATAAGAGCTTGTTGTATAAAGTAATGCTAGAAGTATTATTACGTCAACCAATGCTTTCAAATGCCACATAAAGTAGAATTCTGATCCCAAGCGACCGTATGTGAGATTTATGGTGGACAAAGCGGCGCAGGGCGGGGTTTCTCCGGTTTCCCCCACCATCGTATTCCACCGGTACTCCATCTTCATCGCCTGTAGTGCCACACGTATTAAAAGCGGACATTAAACACTATAAAAGAAAAACACTCCTCACATACCCAAAAAAAAAAAAAAAAAAAAAAAAAAAGAAAACAAAACATTCCTCACATACATCCAATTGTAAATTACCTCCAATTCTGTATGCCGTATTCCCTGCAGTAGAAAAGGAAACGATTACACTATTCTTGTGTAATTCTTTTCAACAAAACTATCACAGAAAGCCTTAAATCTCTCATCATACGGTAAAAACGCAGGTTCTAGATGCCCATTATAAGCAAATCTATCTGCAGCAATATCTGTGATAACGTCAAACCCTCCTTGGTATCTACTACCCTTGCCTATTCCATACTTTTTCTTTTCATTGGCGTTTGCAGAAATTCTGCACATGAATCTTGCTGTACTTCATCAGCATTTTATATGTCCTTTATCCATTTGTTGTTTAAACACAACGAAGCAACGCTTTAACATCATACTTTTTTTTTTTTTTTTTTTTTTTTTTTTTGAAGTTGCTGGTACAAAATGTTTACGTGAGGAAGCATTTTACGGAAAACTGTTAACAAAAAGTAAAATTTAGGCCTCCAGAAGCTCTTCTATATCTCTGACTTTATTTATGGTGATTGTATTAGTTCAGCTCTTTTCAATAATTTCAATATTTTCGAAGCAATCTTTCAGGGTTTCTACATTTTCGCTCTCAACATTGGTATCACTTTAAAACTTTAATTTCATCTTCTTAATACCACTCTGGCAAGTCTTGCCAGCATTACTTTCTCTAAAATATCAGATCGTAAAGAGGAATTGTAAAAACTACCGGAATTCCCGAGAGATTTAAACAGAACACTCGTACTTGAGAATTGCGTTTATTGCTTTTTGTATGACTAAATTCAATAGGTGTGCATAACAACAGACAAAGTACGTATATGGATAGGTTTCCCTTATTTTAACCTGAAATCCTCCAGCTCTTGTACTGATAACTTTGGCCCCCATCATTGGTTTTTGCGATGAGCTTTTTATGGTATTTTCAAGTATTTGGTCGCTATCATTCCTTATGCACATTGCCATAGATTCCGCATCTCTTACTTCAGGATTCATAAATACCGAAAATCCCTCTAATCAAATTCCTCATGTATGCAAGGAAAACCAACACCATTTAAATATGATTTGAAATGTCAGTTGCATAATCACCTGAATGGCAGCAAATTCAGAAGCTCGTGTCTGCTCTATTTTCTCACTACAGATATCCAACACACAATATAACAATTCATTCTGAACTGTTTTCAAACTCCTTTGAATACTGTGACTGTTCTAAATAATCCTTCATTGCTGTAGCCAGATCAGCTTTATAATTATTATATTCCTGTAAATCCCTGGATTCGAAAATTTAACAGGCTCGTAATGGCTTCGTATTGCCAATTAAAACACAGCGAAAATTTAATATTTGAAATCTACCTTTTTAAAATATCTCTATTTTTACTCGCTTGAATGATATATTTTTTAATTAGTATGGAATGTGCAATTTTTTTTTATTTTCTCTGTTCAATTTTTTATATAATTTACTCCTTTAACCCTCCAAAAACAATTAACACAGTTAGGAGCGAACAAAACACACATGTACCAGCAAAAAGACTTTCGAACTTCGCAACCACAAATTTAGTCGTATACCTCAAGTATATCATTAGAATTTAGCCGAGTCTTAAAATTGTGGTTTTCAGTCTTCCACATTCTCTATTAAGAATTCCGGTGTTGGTCTATCAATTTTGTTTAGTAGAGCTTAATTATTTTTGCATAAAATTTACTACATTAAGTAGTAATTAATTCTAATTTTATATTTATATAGCTTATCCATCTAGCACAAATATACCACAAATGCTTACAAACGTATTGAATATAATTTACAGAAGATGAATACAGGTACCTAATTTCCCATTTATTTTAATTTTATACTGTGCATATACTGTCTCTGTAAATCCAGTATCACATGTGTCTTTTTATGCCAAAGCGCTTTATTTGCGTTGTTTTTATTTACATATGCCTTAGGTAATATGACCGTATCACCACTTTAACCTTCTGTAACAACTGCTTAAATTGTTGAATTATACTATAAAAATGTACTTCTCGTTTAACTTAACACACATTAACTATCGCATTCATATTAATAGGCTCTTGAAATAATATTTAAACACACATTAACTATCGCATTCATATTTATAGGCTCTTGGAATAATATTTAAATAAGAATTCTTTCATAAGCTTAGAATCGAGCGCAGCATATTTTGCAGTTTTAATTCAGCATTTTTACCGCTTTACTACAGAGACACTCTTAACAACTCATGTTTATAATTCTTGTTGACGACCTTGTGTATTAAAGTAAAAACCCGATTTGTTCCATTCATATAAATTTCTCTTCATATCTTGACAAATTATTGTTAAAAAGCTTACTTGCTTCCTGTAAGTAGAAGGGGGAAAAAAAAAGCTAAAACGATAGGCAAATCTTTTAAAACTGGTTTAATATGTATGAAATTGCGTTTCTTTGCAGGGCTAGGTGTTGACCCTTTCCCGTAAGAGTAAATATTTTAAAACAGAAACTAATAACAAGGGGTTTCTCAACTCCACGAAAAAATGTATATGAAGTAAATTGTGGTTCTATCGAGATCTACATTTTTTGTGCAGTAAGTTGTTGTTGTTGTTGTTGTTTTTTTTTTTTTTTTTTTTTTATCCCTTACGGTTTACTAGTTATGCAAAATGCATCCAGAATAAAGAGGTCTCAAAGGCTATTCCCAGAAAATTCAACATATACATTTTATTTGGCATGTAAATATCTTTAATATACGATATTTTAATCAAAATGGTTAAAGCCATTTTTGAGAAAATCTTAATTTTCGAAATTTGTCCGCGTAAAGGATAGTTGGGGCTGGGGGCTTTTCCCTCAAAATCTTCGTTTCGCATCCTTGGAATATACTAAACTTAAATACCAAGTTAGAGTTTTTACCGACTTTTCGTTTTTGAGTTATCGTGTTCATGGACACAAACACCAACCCGCACCTTTCTCTAAAATTTCTTTTTTTATACAGGGGACCCTAAAATGTATACTTCTGGTAAACTCTAGGGTTTTTTTTTTTTTTTTTTTTGATGGAGTGCAGCACCTTCTCTATACGCTAAGTAGACATCACGTGTAGAGAAAGTAAAAAAACAGACAATATATGTGGAATCAGTGAGAAGAAACTGCGAAAAACAGAATTAAAGTCAAATTATGCTTTCGGTGATGCCTACATCCTGTTTTCTAAAGCACTTTATATGCAAGTATGCGATATTCAACTTCAATTATAATATTTACTTTTGTTTTGTTCAGTTGAAGGATGAAATTCCCTCTTGTCAATGAAGTGATTTTATTCAATCCCCAACCGGACATTCGACACGGGGATCACCGTGCATAAATGCTGATGATCATAAAGAACTTGTTGTCGCAATTATTTCCAACTCATCTTCATGACGTAATTACAGCTGTTTTAAATTTCACTATTACTCCATTGCAATCAGTGTATTGCGCGCGACCTCGCACGCCTTCTGCCCTACAAGAAAATCTTCTATTTCCAACACGCATAGCTCTCTGCGCAGCCAGAGGTGTGGGGGCTTGTTTTCTCACGATTTAATGGTCAAACTAAATATCCCACATTACGAAATGGTGCGTCCTGTTCCAGTGAAACCATTGCACCAAAAAAACAGAAAACCGTAAAAATGTCAGTTACGCGGTATTGTTTCTTCAACGGCGATATGTCATTTCAAATTAGTTGTGCGAGAAACTGACAATAATTTTAGTGAAAAAAAAAAAAAAAAAAAAAAAAAAAAAAAAAAAAAAAAAACAACTGATCACGTGAATTATGTTGGTTATCTTTTTCACGGAGTTAACCTATTAATAAATTAAGGTAACAGATGGTAAAAGGTAAAACTTTGCACCTTTTTAGCCTAAAAAACATTGAAAATGTTCCTATACTTCATAAAGTAAATACCGTGTTAATCTTCTGTTCTTAGAGTTAACTAGCTACCTGTAAATGCGTAGCTGAAATTTGACCTAGAGAAGCACACTAATAACCAGAGGCATTAGATAACTTTTTATAGGTTAGTTTAATTTCCAATGCTAAGCGTCAAATCTGTCAAATAATTACTAGATACTATTAGTACAACTAGATATCCAAAAGTGCGTGTTTTAGCAAATTTTAGTTACATAAGCACATTTAAACTCAAGCTGGTTTCAAATGTTAGTTGGTAAATGTAAACTCTTTTTCTTTGCTTTAGTTGCCTGTAATGGTAGAGTAATTTGGACAGGTTCGGGTAATGTTGCCGTTTAATGGTCAGTTGGCTGCGTAACTCATGCAGCCAACATTTGCATATGAAAGGTTCAAGGTTCAGCGTTATGGAGCATATATAGTTGGTTTTGCAAAAAGTAGGGAAGGAAGCACAGTCATAGGGTAGTGTGGAAAGCATGAAATTTGTAACTAACACCATATGCCTTAGGAATCGTAACCATAGCAATGCTGGGAAACCCAGAAATATACAATTAGTCAACGCATTCATAGGAAGGTGCGGGAAACGCTGAAATATGCAATTATATGCGTCAGGGAGCGCATTTACTGTTCTTCCGGATATCTCCTACTGCTCTCCACCTCTTTCATGTTTTCTTCTATGACAAAACAGCCTTTTTTTTTTAATGCTATCAAAGACAAAAGAGGAAAGTTATATTTGGCTTTTGTGGATTTAGAGAAAGCATACGATAGGATAGATCTTCAATTGCTGTGGCATAAGTTGTTGACTAAAGGAGTGAGTAAACAAATGGTGGACACCGTTAGAGCATTATATAAGGAAAATACCTTTTGTATAAGAGTGGAGGAAGGGGTTGTAACAAGACAAAACCAACAAGAGAAAGGCCTTAGACAAGGATGTAAGTTAAGTCCAGTCCTATTCAATCTATATATAGATGACGTATTAACAGAAATTGGTAGAAATAATAACTCTATGCCAGTAATTAATAATATTCAGATTGCAGGATTACTGTTTGCAGATGATCTAGATATAGGTGCAATTACAGTGAATGGCTTGAAACAATCCTTGCAAACATTAAATAATTACTGTAAATAATGGAGTTTAAAAGTGAACCAGGACAAGACGCAGATTGTAGTGTTCAAAAACGGGGGAAATTGAGCAAGTATGAAAAATGGAAGAATGAGAACGAAAAAGAGTACAGGGTAATGAGAGAATGTATTTAACTAGGAGTTAAAATTGATAGTGGTGGCAACTGGGAAAAACAAAAGAAATTTGCATTGGCAAAAGGAAAAGGAGCTTTATCAGCTATTAGAAGTTGCAAATACAAAGCACCTAATATAAATATTAGATGGTTGAAAAATTGTACGATATGATGATCGAGGCAATAATGCTATATGGGATAGAAGTATGGGGATCAGGAGGATGGGAAGTCATAGATGAGGTGCATAGGAAATTTTGCAAAGAAATACTTGGGTTACCAAATGCAACTGTTAGGCAGGTAGCACAAATTGAGCTGGGTAGAGTGGCAAGTAAGGGAAAAATTATGGAAAGGGCATTGACATTTTGGCATAGAATATTGATATTGGAAGAAAGGAATTTGTTAAAGCAGTGTTTAGTATATCAAGAGAAAAGTTTAAAGAACAAGGGATGGGTAGACTGTCTCAGAAATAACCTGGAAAGTAGTAGGTTAGGGGAAATGTGGAGAAGAGGAGAAAATAATGTCAATAACTTCTGGAAGTTGGCAAGGAAAAGATTTGAGGATATAGAAATACAAAAAATATTTAGTGAAATAACTCAAAAGAGATCTTTAGTTTTCTATATACCAATGAAAGTTTCATGGGGAAGGGAAAAGTACATAGATGTGACAAATAAAGAGGAGCTAGAGGGTATTGCATGGCTGAAAGCAGGAATATGGAGATTAAAAGGTTTAAGGAAAGGTATTCCACAAAACCAATGTCCTATTTGTGGCGGAAATGAAGATATGGAACACATTTTATTTAAATGTAAAGGGACTGACATTTGGAGAAAAGAGTATATTAATAAGAAATGGTTTAAAATAGATAAAAAGGTAGCAGTAGTTGGAATGTTTCAAAAATATAGTAAGAAGATTGGACAATTCTTACACAAAGTGAAAAATAAATGGGTATGAACAGTAAATAACAAAATGGTATAATGAACTAGAATTAATAAAATGCTGTAAAATATGAGTATGACCGGTAAAAAGCTAGGGCTGAACACCGGTCATATTCACCTGTATAAAGCTTAGCATAAATAAACAAATAAGTAAATAAATAAATAAAATTAATAATGCTATCAATGACATAAGTTAAGAGCAAGTAGGTCTTGTTGGGCTGATAGTTATTCTTACATCTTATAAGAATTATAATAATACTCATAATAATTATCATATTACCAACACCACCACAAATAATAGCAATATTAATAACAATATTATTATAATTATTAATAATAATTACAATATTGATATTATCAATATTAATTTTTATTTATTACTAATGCTCCTGTTATTGTTAAAAAGCATAAAAGCAATCGATAACGTATTTAACAGTAGCTTTGTGTATTAAATTTCTCCATTTAACCCAAAATATTACTTGATCAAACGTATTAAGTGTACCGCAATTGCAGTGTGACATAGATGGGGTTATCTTTAAGTTTTGATGAAATCGCCTTTAGCTAGCTCATGGCCCACATAACCTCAAACAACCAACATCCGTAGTAAGAAGGGGTTATGGTGTATGATGGAAGCAATTATCTGCTAGCATTGCCACGCCCTTCGGCTCCGTCATATACGCGCCGTTTACCATCATATAACCGTGCTACTAATGCCATCTTGCGGCTGTTAACCGGTTGTGTTCTTTTGGCACTGTGTGATGAGTGCTACAGCGGTTTTCACTTTCTAAAGTTGTTATGGTTTTGCGGCATTACGCGGCCAACTGACCCTTAAACGGCAACATCCAGGATCGGTACGTTCGGCATCGTGCCGCTGAGCGCGCTGCTTGTCGTGTTCCTGTGTGCTGCCAGCCGAGAGAGGGGAGGTTAGGGGAAGCTGGGGTTGTGTGTGACGTGTGCTTGATACACACGTCTCGTTCAAGGCGTTTCCTAGTTCTTCACTTGTCCTTGTGTGGGACTTCTTGTGTGTGTTCTTGCTTTAATTTTTGTGTTCGTGTTGAATTTTGAGGTAAAGTGTTTCAGACATACTTTGACTTTGGCCTCCCAGGAGGAGTTAGGCCCCAGTGAGGGGGTCCTTGCATCAGAGATGCAGGATCTCATAGTGATTCATTCTAATTCCCCATCGAGCGACGGTACGGAGACCGATATTGTAACCAATGCCGATATTTTGGTATCGACACCAACTACTTCCACTCTGCAATCTGATAATGTAGCGACTCAACAGTCGAATGGGGCCGGAGTTGGTGACCAGGCCATTCCTACTGGCGTGTCGCCTCCACCGCCCCTCAGATACCTTTCCTCGGATCTTGGTCCCTACTTTGTCATTATACGTAGTAATTGCAGGAATATCCGGGATTTTTATCCCCTCAAAATTGGGCGCTGGCTGTTTCAGCACGCGGAGGGTGTTACACATAGCCATAAATGTGGATTTAATCAATTAGAAGTCCATTTCGCCTCACATATTTATGCTAAAGAATTTTTGGACTCTGATTTTGATACATCACATGATACGCATTCTTCTATTCCCTATTATAATCTTTTTGTTACGGGGGTGGTGCGCGGCATTGATCTTGATATTACGTCGGAGGAATTGAGTACTCATTTGCGTGCTACGGGGCAGTTACATGTGCATCATGTACACCGCTTCAACCGCCGCACTCCGGAAAATGGGGTTAATACATATGTACCCACACGTACCCTGAAGATAACATTCCGGGCACAGAGACTGCCTTCACATATCTATCTATACTTTCATAGATTCCCTGTGGACACGTACACCGAAAGGGTGAGGGTGTGCACAAATTGCGGCAAATTCCACCATAGGGCAAAATTTTGCCGAAACACAAAACGATGTCTGAAATGCGGACAGGATCATTTGGATGCGCAGCTGGCCTGTTTATCAGACCAGCTACGCTGTATTAATTGTAAACAGTCCCATGCCGCAGACCAGTAAGATAAATGTCCCACCTACAAGCTGGAATCTCAGATTGCGACTAAAATAGCAGAACTACCAGTATCGCGCTACGAAGCCAGAGAAATGGTACTAGGTCGCACATCCTATGCGGGAGTGATGCACACGTACACCGACCGTAAGGCTATTGGTCGCGGGGAGGAGGCTTTCCCTGTTGTATCAGGCCCCTCAGTCGGGACACGGGGAACTCCGCCCCCGATGTCACGAGTTTCTTATATGACTCCTCCTGTGTCGACCAAGCGTAAATGCATGGAGGCGCAGTCACCTATACCCAATGATTGGGTTTTAGCCCGCTGGGCTCCAAATGGCCGATGGCCTTCGGCCCCTAAGGGAGCCAATAGCGCCACTACACCAGATATGATGACGGGGAAAGACCTCCCTTCAGGGGTGCCTGTTGCTATCACTCATAGACCGGCCGCGCGGGCGCAGGTTTGTGCCACTCCTGTGAGCCCACAAAGGCCCTCTACGTCCCGGGATAAGGATTTCCGGGATCTCCACATCCTGTTCAATAAACTCTTTGAGAAGGCTCCAGATTCACTCTTACACACTCTGTTATCGCTATAAAATCAATTGCATCTCTAAGATAGTACAGATTTTACGACATGCACGATCTTCGGCTCCTATACTGGAAGGCACGTAGTCTCCACTGTAAAATCCCAGATTTACTTTGCCTTTAACGCGGGTCAGGCCACATGTTATTATCCTTACCGAAACTTGGTTGGATTTGCATCATTCTTTAAGTATTCTTGGATACCATTGGTATCGCAATGATCGTGCTACCCCGGGTGGGGGCGTGGCTATCTGTGTGGCTACTAATCTCTCCACCCATAGTTGGGATACAGATATTCGCTGTCCCCACATTTAGAAGCTGTCCAGGTGGTCCCGGGTGATCTTACAATTTTAGGGGTGTACACGACGGGTCGACGCTTCACTGTACCGGAATGGGAGGGATACCTGGCGCCTCAGTCCAATCACCAGATCATATGCGGGGATTTCAACATCGCTAACTGCCATCAGATATCCCCATTGCAACGCCACCGGCACCCCTTGCTACAGATCTCGACGACTTCCCAATGGACTCTGCTGAATTCCCACATGACGACTCGCCTAGGTGCTCCGGGACAGACGGACACAACTGCTGACTTGTTTTTCGCTACCCCGGACATCGCCCCCCATACGACTGTGACTCGCCACACGGACACGCTGGGGAGTGACTTCTCTTTTGTTATTCAATATACAGCTACCCGACGCCGGGGTCCAGCCCTCTTCCGGGGCTGCCGGCGGGGGGGGGGGAGGTGGATCCAGAAAAATTTCCGCGTTCTATGCGGAACATTACGGACGATATTCCTGACTCCGCCATTACTTACAACCTGCTGGAGTCTGCGTTATATGAGTACCACGATACTTTTCATCCTCTAGTTGAAACCCCTTTGCCTAAAGTACAGAAATCGCCCTGGTGGACAGCGGAATGTTCTCATCTGGTCGCAGAAAAACGTTTGGCATACACCAGATATCGTCATCTTCGTACCGCGGAAGCCTACTTTTTGGTTAAACGCATCGAGGCCCGAACTCGTAGACTACTTAGACGTATTAAACGAGCTGCCTGGGCGAACTACTGCAATTCCATTACATCGTCCACCCCGGGACCTTAACTATGGCGTCAACTTGTTTGGTACAAACATTCACATCTCTCCCGACGGCTATCGCCTTTAGAGGGGAATTCGGCCCTCCAAAAACAATTTCTTAGAATGATTACTCCGGATTACGCATCGGCGGATTCGCAGGTTTCCGTGTCGTTTATATATCACGAGGATTCGTTACTATTGCCTATCACACCATCGGAAACGCGTTAAGCATTACAGAATAAATCTGATAAGTCTCCCCGGGGGCAGACGGGCTCACCTATACCTTTCTAAAGCTAATACCTGAATCTTGGTACACACATTTGGCACGAGTCTTTACTCTGGTGTTACACTCTGGCTCGGTCCCATCGTCCTGGCAGGAAGTCATTATTCTTCGTATTTTAAAACCGGGTCGCTCTGGTCATTTCCCGATAGACTACCGTCCGATTTGTCTGCTTCAAACTCTAAGTAAACTTTTTGAGAAATTCTACAGGATCGTCTCAGCTTCTTCCTGGAGCGCTATCACTTATGGCCGCGCACACAATATGGCTTTCGTAACGTCTACGGCACTACTTTCCCTCTGTATACTTTCCTCACCGATGTACACATCGCGTTCGGTACCGGCAAACACGTCCTAGCGCTCTTTGTTGACGTTTCCTCTGCGTACGACCATGTTTCCCTTCCTCTGTTACCGCAACGTTTAAGGGCCATCGGACTTCCTCCCCCGATTTGTCGCGTCATCGCCGCGTTACATGTTAACCGACGCTGTACGCATTCTCCCCGCCTCCCACACAACCACGCACATTTCACCTCCCAAGGGCTCATTCAGGGTTCCGCCCTTAGCTCTTTACTTTATACACACTATGTGGGCGATATTGTTTCGGAGGTGCCGGTCTCTTTACGGGTTCTTCAATATGCAGATGACATCATATTATACCACGTGATCTCGCCGCGTTCCCACGCGATGTTGCGCACGTTTGAATCCGTTTGTCAACGCGTCCTTGACTTCCTCGCTACCCTGGGTCTATCCGTTAACCTCACAAAAATCCGCTTTCTTAAGTGTCAGCGTACGATGCGCCCTCCGAAGGTCTCCCTCCACCTCAATAATCTCGACCTGCATGCGGTCACAACTACTAAATTCCTCGGTGTGTTGCTTCAACAAGACTTCCGTTTTACAGCAGATTACAAATCTCTTCTCTCGACGTTGCAATCCTTAAAATCTTTGTTTAAGGCAAAGGCGGTGGCAATGGCAATGGCAATGGTCTTGCTCCGCCTTTTTCCCCCGTAATTTTTTCTCGCATAGAGTACGGACTTCTCTTGGCACCCTTGCCTACGAAGGGCCGCCAGGCGAAATTTTCGTCCTTTTTTTTAACAGCTTTACAATATTATTTTTAATATCCCGGGCCGTCCCGCCTTAATCTTCACCAAACGTTATTTTCCTACTTACGATGCTCCGCTACTCTTGGCTGCCGCCTGATTGCCGATTTATTAACATCTTCGCGAAACATTCTCTTACCTAAACTGACCCGGCTGTTAGCGATTCTCTGTGATTCTCATCCGATTGATGCGGAAATCCCGCTACCGCTGGTCCGGTGTCTGGCATCGTTTCTTTCCTATAATCACATTTACCGGACACCGGTCCGCCCGGTATACCTACTGGATTGGCCGTGGAGTTCCCTGCCCCCCACAATAACCATTGACACTACATCTTTTCAGGGCTCACTCACTGACGCTGACAGGACCTGGTGGGAATTTATATCACCGTACCTTGCATCCACCCCGTCTCTTTCGTTGCGGATACTTTTTAAAGATGGCTCCAAAACGCCGGATCAGTAACTGGGGGCTATGCGCAGCCTAATATAACAATTATGATTCTGCTTCGCCTAACGGGAGGCTACGGATTAACCCACGCCTCATCTATCGGTTAGGACAAGGTACTATACCCAACTCCAGGGTGAGTGGGATGGCGAGCCTGATATGTCCCTTGTGTAGCCCTTTTACCCTCTGGTGTGACCCTATGTTGGACTCCGTGGTGGGTGAGAAGCATTGAGGGATGAATTTATACCATATTTTATTAGCTTCCAAAAGAAAACCCAAACTCAGTTTAATGTTTGGAAAGAAAGTAGTAGAATCCAAGTCCTCGATACTTGGTAATACATAGGGCAGAGGAAGGAAGGACATTTACCACGGTTATCCCATTTCTTATCCAAAAAGACCTGGATAAAATTGCTGATCCGATGTAATCATGCACTCGCTCTCGCAGGGGCACGCTTCTGGTTGAAGCAGTCTTCGCATCCCAGGCATAAAAACTATTGCGAGCAAATATGTTAGGCAGTTACCCTGTGAAAATCGCTATACACAGGACCTTGAACTCCTCTCTCGGATTTGCACCACCCGCGCATGTGACGGTTTGTCTAATGAGGAGATTCAGGAGGAGCTCTGAGCACAAGGCGTCAGCTCTGTGTAAAGGGTTAAGAGGAGAGTTATGGGTGAATTTGTGCCTACTCGTACCCTACTCCTTAGCTTTGATTGGGTAGAGCTGCCTCAAGGATTTAAGACAGGGTACGAAGCAATCGAGGTTAGGTCATACATCCTGAACCCGTTGCGATGCTTCAAATGTCAACGCTTTGAGCACACTAGTGATCGGTCTACCTGTGCCAACTAAGGAGATGTCACGCACGACGGAGTTTGTACATCGACTCTATGCTGTGTTAACTGCGGCGGTGAGCATCCATTTAGTTCCCGCGACTGTCCCCTTTTTGGAGAGAGGAGAGCGATTCAGGATATCCGAGGGAAAGAGAAGGTGTCCTCGGAAGCTCCTTCAAATCCGCCAACCCCCTGTCCCGTTGCTCGGTACCTACAGATCGGTTCTAGCTAAACCAATACCGAAGCAGGAAATCGCAAAGCACACCTGCGATATCAACGGGGACACAACTGCAGAAAAGACACTCGTAGCCAGTTCACTTACAAGGCCCTCAGTTTCCACTTCCTCGTCGGCTTCACGATCTGCCACCGACAAATCTGCAAGACATTCTGCAGGAAAAGTGTCACCCAAGCCATCGTCTTCGGGAACTAAGCCATCCATAAACGTTGAAAATTCCACATCTGCGAAAACTTTAAGATCAAAAATGTCCGGACCAACTGCCTGAAAGAGAATGTTAAGTCCCCTCCGTAAACATCTAAGGAACGGACAACCGGTTATCCTCTTCATAGGAATCTTGTGGGGAAGCGCAGCATAGTTCGGCGACCACTATCTTCGTTGATCAGTACATCCAATTCTCAATTGAAATGGGGGCCTCCCCAGTGGAGGAGATGGACTAGGAGGATTTTTCCCTCACTGCCAGACTGCCAGTGCGTAAACGGCAGGATCGTGCTCCTGAAAAAAATGTTTATCCGACAAGAAAAATAAACTAAACTGATCAGCGCAGCCGAATGTGCTGAAACACCTTCCAATTTAAAACTTATCCTACATCATTGCCCATGGATGTCCTACAGTGGAGCTTACGTGGAATTAGATCACATCCACCAGAGCTTGAATTGTTGATCCACCAGAGTATTGGTCGTATGCTTGTAAGAGACCAAGCTCCGTCCTCAAAACTACCTTACAATAATGCAGTACTGTCCAGTCTGGTATATCCCCAGTGTATGGAGTCCCTGTATATGGGGGCACCATGATTCTTATCAGAGATGATAACTTCGCCGACTGTGTACCCATTCAATCTGACACACAGTTCATTACTGCAAAGATTAAACTACTTTACATTTGCTTTACCATTGCAGTATATATGCACCCCATTTGACAGCCTCTCGCGCACTGATGTAGCAGACCTAGTCTCCCAGCTAGCAATATCTCTGCTCATAGGGGACGTGAATGCCCACCACCCACTTTGGGCATTCCCTCGGGCTACACCGGAGAGCCTACATTTCTTTCTGACGGCTTCAATAGTTTTTCTCACCTGGATATATCAGTTTGTTCTCCACAGTTGGCGGTTTCCTTACAATGGAATATCATTTCTGACTTACATTCTAGCGACCACTTTCCTATTCCTCTTTGTTTCTTAGCAAAGGATGTACGTTCCACTTGTTCACCTAGGTGGCGCTTAGAACGGACCAGCTGGTGCCTTTATTTTGGTTTGACCGTTTTTCACTATACGAGCGCGACTCGGTGGATTTTTTAGTTCACCACCTCACTGTGAAAATTATTTCTGCTGCTGAGCTATCTATTCCGCGGTCGACTGGACATCAGCGTCGCTTTCCGGTCGCTTGGTGGACAGAAGAATGTCGGAATGCCATTCATGTTCGCGGACGTGCTCTTCGGATCTTCCAGGGCCGACCTACGCTGGTAACCTAATAGAATATAAGATGTGTGCCAAATCTAGACAAGTGGATAGCAATCATGGAGCCAGTTTGTAGGTCCCTTTAATCAACATGCACCTTCTTCTGTCGTATGGGATAAGTTAAGGCGTGTAGTGGGCAAACCGACCCATCTGCCGATATGTTTTGCGTGGCTAAAAATCTTGGCAGTGCTTTCGCTCAAGTGTCAAGTGTCTAGCTCAGAACTATTCCCCTCAGCTTCTTTCAGTTAAGACTCAGGTTGAAGCTCAAGGATTTGCCTTCGGCTCTGGAAACCTTGAACACCCCAACCGCCTTTTTACCATGGCGGAGCTAGACCATGCCCTCTCATCTTCCCGAAACTCTGCGCCAGGTCCAAATGGTATACACATGTTGCAACATCTCTCTCCGGAGGGTAAGGTTTTCCTCCTAGAGGTCTATAATCGCATCTGGACAGATGGCACTTTTCCTTATCAGTGGTGGGAGGCCACTATCATACCTAATTTGAAGCCTGGAAAGGACTGTTACCTTCCTTCCAGCTATCGTCCAATTTTCCTCACTAGCTGTACTTGCACGGTGAAGGATCAGTGAACGGTTGGTGTGGTGGCTGGAACACCACAATCTTCTGACGAACATCCAATGTGTTTTTCGAAGACATGAATCAGCGGTTGACCACTTTGTGTCGTTATCGACGTTGCTCAAGAACGCCTTCTTCAGATTTGTCAGACGGCTGGGATATTTTTTGACCTCGAGAAGGCTTATTATGGGGGGGCAGGTATTTTACACTCCCTCCATAGGTGGAAAACGTGCACGCCTACCATTATTAATTCGAGAGTTAATGCGCGAAAGCGCTTTCCGAGAAAGGGATGGGTCGTTTTTTTCTAACCATTTTATTTAAGAGAACGGAGTGCTGCGTGCTCGGTACAAAGCGTGATGCTGTTTGCTATAGCGATACATTCCATATCGGAATGTGTTCTCCTGTGTCTTTTCCTGTTTATTCGTGGACGATTCTGCCATGTTATGTACACAGCGTACACTGTTTTTTTGGAACGCCGTCTCCAATGGTGTTTGTACAGTCTTTATGATTGGAGCTCCAAAAATGGCTTCCGTTTCTCTCCTTTGAAGACAGTCTGTATAAATTTCTGGCGTCGTAGGTGGCGAATGGCTCCTGCTCTTAATTTGAATCACATTTACTTCCCTTCGAAGATGAGGTGAGATTCCTGAGTTTGGTATTCGATCGAGCACTATGCTGGTCAACACATACAGCATAGCTCAAGCGCGGGGTGACCGTTCTCTAAATATTTTGCGGATGCTCACTGACAAATTTTGGGGTGCAGATCAGACAGTACAGTTCGTCTAAATCGTGCACTGATCCGATCTTAGTTAGACTATGGATGCATCGTTTATTCTTCTGTACGACTATCTGTGCTGAGACGTTTGCACCCTATCCATCATGGGGGCATTCGTGTGGTTTTTGGAGCCTTTCCAACTAGCCCAGTTATGAGCCTCTACGCTGAATCGGCAGAACACCCTCTGCGGTTTCGGCGTGATGTCCTATTAGGGAATGATGCCTGTGCCTTTAAGTGCATGCCTTTGCATCCGACGTTTACCCCTTTCTTCTGTACTGAGCTGGGCGCACGATATCGCAACCACTTACTTAGTCCAAGGGCTACAGGTTTCCGTTTCCGTGAGCTTCTTCAAAAACACAATATTGTAGTGCCTCGCCTGTTTCCGAAGGGCAAAAGGTTGTCCCCACCTCGGATACGTGCTACCTCCCAGGTAGATCTTCGGATGACAGCTTAGTGGAAATCTGCGGTACCTCTGTCTCTTATCAGTACTTTTTTTTAGAATTGATATCTAAATACAGTGGCCGTTCTTCTATTTACACCGATGGCAGTAAGTCCAGTGACTGTGTTGGATGTACCTTTTACTGGTACCGAACCACATACTTTCGGTTTGCATATTAACACGTCCAATTATACCGCAGTGCTGTATGCCATCTACCGAGCCATTCTGTATGTACGCCCCAGCAATTTGGGTAATTGCCTTATGTTAAGTTATTCTCTTAGTGCCCGTTAGAGTGTTCGTAAATTGAACAACTATCACCCTCTCGTGCAGCGAATTCAGGATCTTTTGCACCTTTTGCACACCTTGGACATAAATGTGAAGTGCGCAATGATTTCTGCACATGCTGGCTCGCCAGGGAACGACTTAGCGAAGTCAGCAGAAAAGACGGCTACCACACAACGCAGTATCAACATCTCTTGTGTGACTTCGGAGGATTTTAGGCTTGTTGTGCGGATGTCGGTAGTTTCGTGCTGGCATGAGGAGTGGTCTACACTCCGCGACAACAAGCTCCGAGTGGTGAAGGACCTGGTATAATCCACTGAACTTTCTGTAAATCATTTCAAATGGACTAATCATTTTGTTAAAACTGATGAATCTGAAAATGTGCTTATGTGCTTATCTGTTAATATTACGAGAGAGTTAACTTGTGACAAAGTAGTAATTCAAAAGGTTTACAAAATAGAAGGAGAAACTGGTGCAAAAGTAAAAAAATAAGTAAATAGCAATTCCAGAAAACCAATTATTTTAACAGAGAGAAACTGCTAATAGGAAATATTAGATTCAATAATTCTACAATCTTAGGTGCAATGTTTTCTAGTGGCACGGAAGAAACTCGGAAATGTTAAAATACACTTTTCTGGCACAAGAAGAACAGATAATAAAATAGACTCAAAGGTATCAGGTTTCTTACAATTGTTTATTTCTGCTTGGTTAAATTACATTGATTTCTTCAAATATCTGTACACATTAACGCCAAATATAGGCGCCCCTTAGCAACATGAAATATGTTAGGTAAAGGACCCATGCTATCAGTCCTAGCATCCCCTTTCTCATTATGTATTTTACGGTCTCATACACAGACATGAGCCCGTTTTCCTCATTTTTTCCTGGTTGTTCATCATTATCTGAAAAAACGAAATTTTAAATACAATTTGCACATTACTTTTCTTGCTTATTTCTTTTGTTCCTAACAAAAGTGTGAAAATTAATCATAAAATTTCAGTTAAATGCATATCTTAATACTTTCAACTGTACACCTTAATTCCTGTTTACTTCAGGAATTCAACAGAATATTGCAGTGGCTATAATCCGTTTTTCTTTCATTTCAACAAATTTTTGGAAAATTACTCTTTAATCAGTAATCTAAATATGAAGCAACTCTTAGTGTCAAGCTCCATATTATTTACTTTGTTGTATAGAGCGTGTTTCTTATAGATATTCTTTAAGTAAGGCTGATGTAATATGATTCCTGAAGAAGAGCTAACTATGTTTCCTTGTAACAAAAGTAAAACTGATTAAAATACCTAAACAAAGAGTAAGCATTAATAATTTTTAAGTAATAAATTCTGCAAAACCCAAAGTTCCCTAAGCCATAGATTTTCCATTGTTATTCTTAAATAATATTCATGTCTTACATCACACATTAATTTGTGCTCTACAGTTTCCTTTCAAAGAAATTAAAAGGATTTTATCAAGCCAGAAGCAAGTATTCTACTTTTTGGAACTGCCTAATCCTATGTCTGATTTTGTGCCTTTTTTTGCATCGTATCTTCTAGATCATCTTAAATGGTATGCTTATACCTATAAAGGTTAGTCTTTACCAAAACACCACTTTCTAAACAACAATATAATATATCCTTATGTTTACCACATTATCATATACCTTTTGTTTGAATTTCCAGTTACCACATTAGTAAAGCCTAATAAAAAAAAATTGTAGTGAAATAGTAATGGATAAAACATTTAATTTTATCTAACAGAGAAGCACATTGTATCAGAGTTTAATGAATCCTTCAAAGCCATTGAACTCAGAAATAAAAGCATAATGGATAATGGTGGTGAACATTTTGAAAAACAACTGGGTTCTGTGGAAAAACAATTATATTTAATGGGTCTGGTTATAACTTTCATATTTACCACATTCTGTAAGCCTCACAGAACTGAAGTTGTGTTGAAATGGTAACAGCTAAGTAAACATTTATTTTAATCTCATAAAGGGCATACTGTATAATGCTTACTTTACTAGAATTGTGAGCAGTGTACTATAAAGTACAGTCTAATATAATTTATAAAGCATAAAGATAGAGTTGAATATTTTAATAACAACTGTATGCAATGGAAAAAGCACGGATATTTAAAGGTTATATTTATTACCTTCATAATTAAACTTTGACATACCCATTAGACCAAGGCTTCTCAGAGTGCATGCTTTAGTGCTTTGTATGGTGCAAGGTGCCAAATATATATTTTGATAGATTGAACCCAGTACCTTGATTTTCAACAATAGTGCTGTCACTCTCTTTCCTAAACCTATGTCTGGTTCAATTGACCTGTCACACTCTATCCTATTCTACTCTATTCTTACCTTCTCTGCTGTTTCTTCCAGAAAGAGAAATATTTGATCCAACTCAAATCAGACCTATGCATGGTGCACAGGACTTCTGCACCTGGGTTTGCATGTGTAAGATTTTGCACATTTGAGAGGTCCTTGACTAGACTTATTCTGTACAAGTTAAGTTTCCAACTATTTGAAGTGTTTGAATCACGTGGTTGAGACAATACAATGTCAACATGGCATATCAACAAACTGTTTTTTTATGTGCTTCAGAAGTGTATGGCATCTTGCAAGAAGTAGAGCCAAATAGCCTTATCTCTGAGAGAATTACCAGCTTTTCGTCTGGTTTTGTTAAATGTTGTATGTATGTTGACACGCTTTAAATAACAGCTTCCCCATGTATGCAGACATCCCATTTTCTGTCAAAAGAGTTGCAAAATTCAAAACTGAGAGTTCTTAACTGGGAGGTTTTAACATGAGATTGATTTCTGCATCTTGCTTAACGCACCAACGGATATCTGCCCATGCCACTTCTGACCACTAGATAATTACATTATTTATGCTTATGTAGGATTAAAAGTAGTTGCAAGCCAGATCAAAACATCTCATTTAGTGCCATAACATTTCCAATATCCAAAGGAAAGAAATGAATAAAATGTTTAAGTGTTTGCACATATCTAGTATCCTTATAAAAACAGTCTCTAATAAAAAAAGTATATGACACATACAAAAAATATAATTGTAACTTCATAATCAGCTTGAACTGTAATGAGGAGATATTGAGGTACAAAATTTGTTGACAAAGAAGTGACAGTTTTAAACCTACTATAGAAAGCTAAAAATAGTTAAAAGCTCAATAGTACCAGTAGTTTAACATGAACTACTGGCAATTATATAAAGAAGATACAATCATTGAAGCCAATATTTAAGCATCAAACACAAAGTGAAAAGTGTGAAGAATATAACACTTGTATTTTGTAACATCTCACTTAATATCCCATGTCTAATGAAAGGATATTATTATAAATAAGAAACTATTATTGTGATACTTAAATGTATATATTTTTTTTTTTTGCCTCATCCACCGCTTAGAAGATAAACGACCTTCTCAACCACTGCTTAGTAGCAAACTACTGATTAGATAAATATAAAATGAACAACAAAGACAGTGGTGGCAACTCTTTCATTTAATTCTGGCTAACATAGCTATGATGACTAAACAATCTTACCACGGTGGAATTTCATGTTGGAACTTTATATCTGAATGAAAATTATTGATACTTCTTGGGAGGGAAAAAAAAAACTCTCTGTATACTGAATCAATGCTCTTAAATGTTGGCATGTATGATTCAAAAATTATACATGCTGTTTCCAAACGACACCATATGAAGATAGCACTCAATTGGCTTACTCTTTGACTTGTCTGAAACTTGATGTTGCAACTTCCAAACTCTTCTATTTAGTTTTATAAGTTTTAAAATTGCACACATTTTGGATTAGGCACAAAAGAAAAAACAGTTATCATATGCCATACCCACATGCTATGTTTACCATTATTAAGGTGACCTGTGCTGCGCCAGCGTGTCCATCAAACCACGCCAAAACCAGTCGATTGGAACTGAAGCTACCAACTAGCAGGTGGGCCAGGCACATGCCATTTGGTTATGTACGACTGCCTAATCCATGGTGATTTTATGGAAGTTTTTGTATGTGCCTAATTTAGAGCTGGAAGTGATATTCACATATCATGTATGGTATGTCCAACTAGGTCCTCATCTTTGTTTGGTGTCATTTTGAAACACCCTGTGTATAAACATAAGTGGGCAAAATCAATTTACAAAACTGAATCACTCTATAACAAAAAAGTTATAAACCAACAAGTAAAGTGTTTCAGGTTAGATGAAAAAAATATATTGAATGGCTACATAGATTTTATTGTCTTTAAATAAAGGCTTGTTAGTAAGACCATTGAAAGTCTAACAAAAGTTTTTATGTTTAATAGTTAACACTTTCAAAAAAGTGTCTCTTATTTTCCAAACTTGTGACCTTTCAGTTTTGCGTCTCACTTTTTAAAAGTACAAAATGATTATTTTTGTTTTTTTTTCACAACCATCTTTAGTAGGACTGCACTAGGTTTGTGTAAGGAACAAAAGTTTTTATTTTTCATAATTTACCTGTTTTATTACCTACACTTACACCCTTTGTGTAATAAATGAAGTGTTATTAAAATTAGTCCCATTCAGATGATTATATAATACCTTTATTCAATAATTTATTTATCTGTTTGTTTATTTTTGTATTGATTTTTAAAAAGCAGTAGCTAAATATAACCTACATGCTATAGTTACAAACTCTTGAACCATTCGGGAAATAAATTTGCATTATTCAATTTACTATTGAGAATGTTACAAATTTTCACTAACATTTTTGGTTTAGAATAAAGCCTGTAAAATTGTAAAAAGAAAGTAATCTTTGGATTTTGAATATCCTATTACCTTTTTGCTACACAATCCATATTTTAGGCAACATTGAGAATGTGAAAAATATATGTTTTTAAGTCCTGATGAGAGTGTGGTTTTAAGACATTTAATGATATAACATATAAAAATAAGTTTAGTTATAAGTTATTAGTTATATATATGAATATTCCAATTTACATTTTCATAAATTTTATGTCAAAAAATGTTGTTGCTTTCTTATACTCAATGATACTTTTATCATACATTATTTAAGGTTTTATAATATTTCCATACTTTCATTTTTATACTATCGTTTTCTCTTTGTTTGCAACTAATTATTTTATTTGAAACCATTTATACAAAAATTTTACTGTCACAAATCAGATTAATTTCTTTGTGTATCTATGACATTTGTGACATTCGCAAAAAGAATATTATCCACTTGTTGAGTAGTCATTGGTAGATGATATATATTAGGAGTGACTGGTGTGGATCACCTCTAGTGACTACTTTTATGCTTGATTGCTTCTTATTTAATTTTGATATTTCTTCACGTTGTAACTAAACAACTTGGTTCTTAGCATTTAAGTATGACTTAATCCATTTGTGAATGTTTCCTCTGATTCCAAAGTTATACTGCCTGCAAAGTAAGATTTTATGCCTTAAAATATCATACCCTTTTACTAGGCACAAGAATAATCTTACCATAAGTGTGCTTTTATCAATTGATTGTTAAAGTTAAAACTGATCATTTACCTATTGCTGTTTCTGTGGACCCCCTTTCTTTTAAACAATATTGGCTATCTAAGGGAATGTTATTTTACTCTAAAAAGGATGTTTATCTTTCAAATTCATATACTGACTTTTCAAAAATTATTGAGAAAACTGATTGTGCACTTACAGGTCTGTAGTTGTCTATGCTAGCTTTTCCTTGTTTTTGTGAAGTGGAGTAACTTTTGAGACTTTAAGCTTATCAAGAAATATACCGGAGTCAAGAGATGCATTATACACATTAGTCAAAGGTGCATTGACATATTTTATGCAGTATTTAATCAATAAATCTAATATTTCACTATTCCAAACTACTATTTGCATTTCATTCCTTGTAGGTACTGCTTTTCGAATTTCATTTTCTGAGTTCAGTGGTAATAGAATTTTTTTATTTCAACATCTTATTGGGTTTATGCTGAGGTGGGAGGTTTGGGAGGGATGATTTAAGTTCATGAGTTTGTCTGCTGTTTCTGTGAAATAAGTATTAAAGCACTCAATGATATGTTGTAAAATTTTGATTCTTATTATATTTAAAATACAAGTTCAGTTATACAAGTTCTTCACTATTTTTTTTTTTCTCCCCATTTTTAGAGCTTCATTTTCTCACTTTTTTGGTTTCAGAATTGCCTTTCTGTAAATGTTCCTATACTTATTTATAAATCTATCACATTTTTGTTTATAACGCTTTGGCGATTTAGTCTGTTGAAAAGTTATAGCTTTTTAATTAGGGTTTTTATTCCTTCTGTGGTGCATCCAGTTTCAGTATGAGTTTTTAGATTTGCAGGTTTACGTGGAAACCAGTGTTAAGCCTGTATGGGACTATGTTTAGAAAGTCATTAAACCTTAACTTATAGTTGGTTTCTGGAAAACACTCTTCCACATTTGTATTCGGAATGATTCATTAAACATTTTATGCAGTCAGAATTAGAAGCACTTTCTATAATTTTTTATGTATGTATTGGGTAAGTCCGGCAATACCTGGCCAAGATCTGATATCTCCAACATCTTCAACTACTGGTGGTTTTTGAAAATTTTGTAATGTTTACATCCAGCAGCAATTAATTGGATGTGTTACACTTGTTGGAATCTCTATTGTGTTTATTATGTTACATGATGATAGTATGTCCTTTTATTCATTTACTGTGCTGCTATTTCAAGAACATCTATGTTCCAGTATCCACGAAAGACGTCTGTCTGGCATAAAACTCCTTTTAGTATAAAATCTGACTTATAACATATTTTGCTATAACTAATTCTATGTATTAATTTTTTATACCAAATGCATTTTCTGAGCAATTATTTTAGTATTGCAGTTTCAATTCTAATTCTTAAGAAAGTGCTCAAATTACATCATTTCATTTTATTAATTTGTCAGTTGAGAGATAGGGTTAATCAGAGTATTTTGATAGTGGGCCAAAATGGACTAATTTCATCACTCACAATTTTCTGGGAGATTTGCGCTACCATCTTATTGATTGTAGTAATAACAGTGATGTTTAGAATGTACAACATAATTATACAAGTTTCAAAAAAAAAAATCTGTGTTTCCATGTGTCTGTGATCAGCTCTGTGAACTACAAGATTATGTTCTGTTGTCGTAAGCCCTTGTGAAATAAGTGCATAACTAATTGGTTTAACATAACCTGATCACATTTTCTGCATGCATTAGCTACTGAATTCCATGACAATATTTATCACTGCAGATGATGGGATATTACAAAAGAATGGATGCTCGACTGCAGTGGGTATCGAGAGTATGGAACAGCGCCTTAAAGTAGTAGCTCATTTTGTAGTGTTCAGTTTAATAGTTGCATAACTATTTTAGATATCATACACAAGTTTATACAGAAAAGAGCAATCAAAACAGAGTGAGCTATTTGGTTAAAATGTAGTTCCTAGTAGTTCTATTGGATCCGCATCTGTGTTTAGTAGCTATATGGAAAGTACTACAGCACAAAAAGACAAATATGTCACAGCCAGATGTTTTGGCATTACCCCAAAAAAATTGTGCGAAACTACATATTCCTATGCAAGCAAATGTGGCATTGGAATACACTCCTTTTGGTTTGATACCCAAATAGCAAATCCAGAAGACAAAAACCACCTGTGGATTTTATGAAGTTAGCTACTATTCAGATGTAAATTCAAAGAAGGGTGACAGGATTCAATTTTTTTTTTTTTTTGGTAGTGATTAACGCCCGCTTTAACTACTTATGGCACCGCAGGCGGTGACACTGATGATACATGAATGATGATGGAGCACCGGTGGAATGAGATGGTGGGGGAAACCGGAGTACCCAGAGAAAACCCGCCCCAGCGCCGCTTTGTCCACCACAAATCTCACATACAGGATTCAATGCCTTTACTTTAAAACTGTTTCGTGAACAATGCTTTGGAGCGGTAGGTCCCTAACAATTTCATTTGAGGGGTTTTTAGCAAAAACCAGATAAGTCCATTTTTGGACCAAAAGGAGTTTGAGTGTTCATGGTATATAATGTATCATTGCACTTCTTTTGGAGCAAAAATCAGAGATGTGTGGACTTATCTGAATGAGATATGCTTAATTGCCAACAGAGACCGTAACTGGTTTGGAGCTAGAATCAGACAAGTCCTGGACTTATCTGGTTCTTGCGCCAGCAGATCGCAGCACTACAGTATTAGCTGTTTCTTGTTAGTAAAATGGCTGCTTGAACTTGGTTTTCTGTTGCTAAGCTTGTTGATTGTGTTTTAAAGATGCCATCAGGTAATTCAAGTAGTGATAGTGTTGGTGGTAAACATTCAAGGAAAAGAAAACGTTATCCCAGTAAATAGAACAAAAATACTGACAAACTGAAAAGATTAAGGGGTGAATCATCTGTCTCAAGTAGTGGAAAAGATGTTCCAGCTCGTGAAACAGGCCCTGCATGTAACTTTAGGCGAAAGTGCATTGATATTTTGATCACAGATTAAAAGCAGGAAATATTTACAAAGTTCAACGCACATTTAAGTAAAGAAGCACAAGATGCATTTTTATCTGCATCCATTACACCAACACCTGTTCAATGACGGAGGCCTAGAAAAGGTGAAGAGCCAGGGATCCGTAACTTCTCATATAAATACAAGGTATGTCTACCTACTTGTAAACTATGTATATTGCAACTGATTAGCTTAACTTGTATGAATTAAATTAGATTTTTTTCTGCAAATTGTACAGAATTAAAAAAAAATCGGACAATAGCATTTCCTATCATTAGAATGAAGTAAAGATTATAAAATGTTATTTTTATTATTTTATATATATATATATAATTCATTTTGTAATACTAGTAATATGTTTGTTTCAGATTCAGGTCAAAACCAAGGAGCATGTGGGATGCAAGAAGGCTTTTTGCAGTTTGTATGGAATTAAGTTGAATGCCTGTCTTCGTATGTGGCAAAGAACATTGGTTCACCTCCAGACAACAGGGGAAAGCCTCACAACAGGCCAAACAGGGTGAGTGCTAATGACACTAAAAGTGTATTACGCCTCATACAGCAATTTCCAGCCCAAACCTCACACTACAGTTGGAAAGACAATATCCAAAAGGTTTTTTTATCACCTTACCTCAATCTGAAAAAAATGTACGAGTTATATTTGGAGCAATATGAGCCTGCGGTATACAGGGTTTTAACAACAGAAGGAAGAGTAAAAAATTGCAAGGTTTCGTATGATTATTACTATAGATATTTTAATAATAAATATAACATTTCTTTTGGAAGCCCAAAAAGTGACACATGGGAAAATGTGACTCGTTAATTAAATTAATAGCAGACTGTATTGATAATCCAGACCAATAAAGAATACACAAAACAGAGAAGAAAGTGCACTTCTATAAAAGTGAAATATTTTATGACAGGCTTAGAACTGAAACTAAACGGACAAAGGAAAACACAGGTGTTACATGTTTAGCATTTGATTTTCAGCAAAACATGCCACTTCTAATGCTTCCTTCAACAGATATATTCTATTGCAGGCAAGTTTGGAAGTATAACTTTAATATACATTGTTGCTCTAGTGGTAAGGCACACATGTTCATGTATACAGAGTGTGATGTTAAAAAGGCTCCTGATGAAGTTGTTTCCTGCCTGGACTGGTACATAAATAATGAAGTTTCTCCTAAAACTACTGATCTTGTGCTCTAATCCGATAACTGTGCTGCACAAAACAAAAATAAAGTACTGGTGCAATATCTGTTCAATCTGACATACTCAAACAGATTTCAGAAAATTTCTCATTATTTTCCTGAACGAGGACACTCATTTTTTTCCTGCGATAAGGACTTTTGCAATATTGAAAAGCAGAAAAGGCTTATAACAAGACTGCATAAACCTGAAGAGTGGCATTCACTTGTCAGAAAGGCATCTAAATTATATACAGTTGTTCCTGTCAATCAAACCTTATTCAAAAATTTTGGTGCCCAATTCAAACCTTTGATCAAAGGAACCATGAAAACAAGATATAATGAGCCTTTCAAAATTTCAAAATACAAAGTATTTCAATACAGTTCTCAGCACAAACACAATTCCAAAGTAAGCCAAAATCATCACATAACTGTTACTTTAGAGTTCAGCCCTCTGAAAAAATCAAGAAAAGGAGACCTTGGTTTTCCAGACAAACTATTGTACCATGGGCCATTGGCTACTACAAAGGCTAAATACGATGTTGTGTTAAAACTGGCAACAAAATACATTGCCTCAGCAGATAAGGAGTTCTATAAGAAACTGTATTATCAGGGTAATACAAATGAAGCCAGTGAGCATGGCTCAGATGACAGTGGCTAAGAAGTTATTGGCTTAGAATAAATAGTATTAATTAACCTTCACCACCTGTTTTATTTATTTTATAGTTTCATTTTATATTATAATAAATTCTATTCAGTTCAATAGATCTTCTGCAAATATAAACTGTGTTTCGATAGATATTTTTCATTTCATTAGTACACAAACAGAAATTATACAGAACTTGTAGCTGCAAATATATGCACTTTAATAATATCATATGTTTTGTTTGAAAAATATATTCTTAAGTTTGTTAAGAGTGACTAATAAAAATGATCCAGCATTGTTTATATTTATTTCTTTACTTATAATTAATGATTTAACCAAGTAATATGCCATAATAAAATGTTTGGTGCAAAAACCAGATAAGTCCAGATTAACACATGATTATAAATTATTAACTATAAATCAAACATTAGTAACTTCATAATTCACATTCATATACAACTCACATAAAACATACAGAAGTCATTCACTACAATTTAAGTTTTTGAATTTCTAATAATATACCCATTTAGAGGATGCTAAACTTTGATTTTGCATTTACTTCAAAAGTAGATTTTGTGACTTATCTGGCTCTTGCACCAAACCCCTCATTTGTGGTCGTTGCACTTGTGGTTTTTTATAAGTGAGTTGATCCTTTGTTTTTCAGTATGAATGATAAGAAGCATTTAACATTAAAATTAAGACAGAGAGAATGTTTCTTTTTGCAGGTCTATTAACTGTTATTTTCTCACATTAAAATTACTGTATAAGATATTATCTAATTTGCACCTGCAAATTGTTAATCTTGTAAAACATAGGGTAATTAAACACTTAAGCTTGTACATACCATTTTAATATTTTAGACTAATATTCTTTAAAAATTTAGGTTTCTGCCTACCTAGTAATTAAATTAATGAGATTATGTTCTATGTCCAAAAGATTGTCAAAAGGTTTGCAATTACTCAAATTACTTCACTGTGGCTTATTACAAGGTTCCATAAAGAGACTCTATATACTACATATGATGAATAGATGTGAAACATTTTATATTAGAGAAAATGGGGTAATATCGTACATTACTACTGTATATGTGTGAGATGGAAATTGCATTTAAATTGCCTCTATTGAGTAGAATACTTGCACTAATAGATATAATCTAGTATGATTTTAAAATTACAACTCATTATGGTTTGAAAGGATTTATGAAATTAAAAAAACACATTGGTGAAATATGAAAAACCTCACAAGAAATTGTAATTGGGGAAACATGGAACTCTGGAATTCAAGGGATATGTAGGAAAGTTAGACAAAGAACCTAAGAAATAGAGAGCTAAGAAGGAAATTTGTGCTAGCTCCAGAAAAATGAGATTTTTAAAATTATTTTGGACATTTAAAGCCATGCATTGCTAAACTTCAGTAGAAAATGAACTTCTTTGACATTTTTATTATGCTTATAGCCTGTACTTTCATGTTACAAAATTGCATTTTTAACCATTTGAATTTACAAGTGATCATTCTTAATGATCTGTACCAGTTAGGTAAATAGGACATTGTACTTCAATGTATATTTTTCTCAAATTCATATATGCAGCATCTTTTACTATTCAAATTAATCTTTGCCCATGGTTAATACTCTATTACCCTTAAATTCTAAGAATTGCATAAAGATTTATGGATTTAATGCAATATTGGGTACAAATAAAGATAGGTATTTATATTTGGTGACACTCAACAAAAGAGTTTTAAAAATTCAGCAAAGTAAAAGCCAGATTTTTCTCCAAAGATAATTGAAATTAAGAAATTATACATGAACATATTTGAACTTCTTTTTGAATATCGTATTAATTATACTTATAGATTCTTTCATTTCATAATGCATATCATAAATATAACACTGTAAACGTATGTCAGTGCATTAAAAACATCCAAAGCATTATACCAGCCATAATATCAAATTCTAAAAGGGTACCTAAAACACAATCTTGAATTTGTTCTTGATATATTATAAAACTCAAACATGTTATGTCTTACACTTTCATCTATAATTTCTAAAGCTTCAATAATGTTAAATTGCATAAACATAACTGTATTTCTTGATATTTTATTTAAAACAGGAGAAAGCAACTCTATTAATTAATCTGAAAGCAAAGGGCTTAATATAGTAGTGCAAAGATGTAGTAACATTTTAGATTACTCAGTAAAAAGTCAAAAATCTTTCGCTAAACTAGGGAAAGCTTTTACCATCAGGAAAATAGGTGAAGTTATCCACTATGCTACATTTCCAAAATCTGAAGCACAAAATCTTTGAAACTTCTTGAATGCATGTAGTGTGTGTGTGCACATGTGTGTGAGTGTATAAGTGTGTTTCTACGTGTTTAATGCCTGCAACTCTTGCCTTGAAATCACATACCATACTAATATTTATTAACTGTAATTTAAAACTCCTTATACATGAAGTTACCTAAAGGGAATTCACTACAATAATTTTACAAAAAATAATTTTGCAACTTAGTAATAAAAATGTATAGCCCATATATTTAGCAGAGCTAGGATTTCTAAGTTATTTAATTACAAGTGTGAAAGACACTTTTAACATTTTATTATACCTAGAAAATGTGCTTAAAACAATTGTGATATTTAAGAAAAATATTTCCCCTCTTTCCATGCAATATTTTTTCATAAACTCACCTTTCTTGTCAGCTGCAAATGATATGCCCACAATCAGCATCATGAGGATTAGAGCAACCAAAATTAGGATGACTTTGACCTTCATTTCGCTGAAATCAGTTTTAAAACACAAATACTTTTAAAGCAACACAGATACTTGTACTTAATAGCTAATGACACTTAATGTATATAAGTTACATTGTCAGTTTTTAAATTAGGTTTAATCATTGTAAGATAGATTGAATCTTATCGCCCGCCTGGAAAGTGTGGTGGTAGCGTGTCTGCCTCCCATTCAACAGGTCATGAGTTCAAATCTCACTTAGAGTGAGTTACTCGATTAAGGCTTTTATCGCTGTGGCCGAGTGGTTAGACCACTTGCATCTCACCTAGATGGCCGGGGTTCGATCCCAAGCGACAGCATGTGAGATCTGGGGCGGGATTTCTCCGGGTACTACGGTTTCCGCCGCATCGCATTCCAACAGTGCTCCATCATTCATATACAACTAGTGTCACCGCCTGTGGTGCCATAAGTAGTTAAAGCGAGCGTTAAACACCACCAAAGAAAATTGAATCTTATCGAAAAATTGTTTATAATTCATGGCCACAGCTTTGAATACTGCATGGCTTAATTACTTCAACATACAAAGTCAGTATTTCACATTATTATATATATAGTGTCAAAATGTTTGCTCGAATTCTAACATCCAAGCTGTTTGAGCTTTTTCTTTTTTATCATTATCAATGTACTCTGACAAATAATGACCAGAATCACACAATCTATTCATATAAGAATAAAAAGTAAAACTATGCAACGTTTCTTAGGAACTTCACTATGGCTGCAGTAAATTTACCTCAAGTTGAACATTTGCAACTAAATCTCAATATCAAACTTTTAGATGGTATTCGCAGGCTCAAGAACTATAAAAGCTAAGTATTTGCAATAACTTAAATAAACAATATATGAATTATTAGAATTATCAATCTTAATTGTAATTTACTATTAACTGCCCAAGAGCCTGTTAAAATAACAAAGGAAATAAATATGTAGTTCTTTTTCTGATTTAAAATTTTTTTATAATTTCTATTTTCTTATGATGGTCACTCCAAAAGTTTTCAGAATGGACAATGATGAGTTGTGATATGAGTATTTTTCTATGAGTATTTTATAGTAATACTTGTCACTTGTGTGCTTTGGTGTATAAAGTTTCAAATGGTGTTGTTTTTACTTTTATTTCCTGCTGAACTCTTGAGTCCTATATCTCAAATTCTACAAATAAATCTAAAGGTGATATATCTCTTTGCATCATCAACTATTGTTTAAAAACTTCCATCTATAGTTGTCATTTACATTAATTTTATACTTTAGGATTGATGGTAAAATACTTACATAATTTGTTAAGTTTCATAAATATCTAATATGAAAATATCATTTACCATATGCATTTTATAAATTTAAAAGAAATCCGTGAGTGCGTGCGTGCGTGTGTGTGTGTAAATAGTTATGGCTAGCTTATTGTTGTTTCGACTCACATCCTCAAAAAACTGCAAAGGTAAATTAACCTCCAAAATTGCAGTCTGGATGTTATTTCGTCTATCACCCACTAAGTATAAAATCTATTGCTACTTCAGGACAGTAACCTAAGTCTTAGAATTCCGCATACCAGTTGTTTATACATATATATTTATTAATATTACTCACATATTACACAGCATATAATTTAAAATCTTACTGTGGTTATAAAATTGATTGCCATAACCATCATTATGAACGGACTTCCACACGTATACCAAAGCTAGAGTATTTTATATGGACTCAGAGCTTGCTTTAGTATTTGTAGGTGGTTATATATTTATCATAAACATTCCTAAATAATTAGACATTCCTTAAAAGGTGTTTTTACCTGCAACGTGTAAGTCTGTTTGATTTTGGTATTACAGTCAACGTCAACAACAGCATTTGCTACTAGATGGCTCTCCGGACGTCTGTACAGACGATTAAAGTATTTGCTCGGAGGGTTAGGCTATATCCTCTTGTTATTCTCTCTTTGGAAGCCAACTGTAAACCAGTACCATTCATATTCATAAGCAGCTACTGAAATATAATTAAAAGCGTTTCAAATCTCAAAATATCGAAAGAAATAAGGTAGTGAATATTCTAAGAATTATAACATGATATTTACATGCCACTAGCGTTTCTCTCTCTCTCTACCTCCGTCTCTGTTTATCTGTCTGTCTCTGTCTCTCTCTCTCTCTCTCTGTCTGTCTGTATTTTGTCTCTCTAGATGAGAAGGTTTTTAACTTATCATATCACATAAAAGGGAGATTATAGAAGAAATAAATCCAATGTAGAAGCGATAAATAGGCATATTTGACGTGCGTTTGCTAATTTTATATTAAACCTTTAAAATGAGGACACAGAACTCTGCTTTACAAAGCAGTAAAGTGTTCACATTAAAATACGTAGAGCTGGACCATAGTTAATTGCAAGTTTACAGCTGAGGCTAGTGTCTATGCAATTATTGAAAACCTTCGGCAAGAAGATGCATTTAACAAATAACTGCAAGGGCTTATTTACACTTCTTTAATTTTCATTACCTTTGTGTCTTTAAATTAAAATATTATATGTTTAGGTTGAAATCTAATCACAAAAGTATTGGGAAGAAAAGTGACTTGAAGGTTCTGGAGACAATTACATTTTATCGTTCATGGAGAGACGGAAAGTTGTATAAGTAAATACTTTTCCAGCCATTTCAGTCGTTTTGAAGAATTTTTGGACTGTAAGAGAGATTAATTTTAAATGTGTTTCTTAGCACTGGGAGGGTATTTCTGGACTAAGCATGAGGTACTTATAAACTTTGTGAGTAGTGACGGATCCCTATAAGGTATTTTGCAATATTCTGGAGTAATTTCTTTCGTTTTTGCAGTATTTTTGTGCACTTTTTGAGAGATTTTAAGTACTTTGAGAACGTTTATCCAGAAAACGTTGTATATTAAGGCTATTTTAAAGCATTTCAAGACATTTGGTACATTGTGAGGGTGTTTTATGAGTATTTTATTCCGTATTTTTTTTTTTCGTTATCTTGCAGCTTTTTATGCACTTCTGACATTTCAGGACATTTAGAAGGTATTTCGGGCTCTAGAAAATGGGTTTTTAGCATTATATACACAATTGTATTGCGTTTTTTCGTTATCTTGCAGCTTTTTGGGCATTTCTGATATTTAAGGGCATCAAGAAGGTATTCCGGGCTGTGGAAAAGGTATTTTTTTTCAATATACAGAAAATCTTATGCCATTTTTAGGTTAGGTTGCGAACATTAAGCATTTTTTTTTTCCCAACCTGAAGACACTTGAATAATCTCTTAAACCATTACCTCAGGAACAGATATTGAGCACTGTGAATCAGGTGTTTCAGACCACTTCACCAGCATTTTAGATATGTTTAAGCCAGTTTGATTGCTGAGGTACATGAGGACTCCGGAGGGTATATTATGTCTCACTTTAGCAGCTTTTTCAAGGAATTGAGGGCTTTTGAACAAGTATGTTGGGTGGTTTCTTTTGCGACCATAGGATCTGCCAACCAGAGCAGGTCTTTTAGGTCAATTTTACGAAAGGTAAGGCATTTTCAAGACATTTGAAGGTATTTTGGGCTCCATAAAATGTATTAATCCCTCGGGAGCAGGTGTTTCAGAGCATCCTAAGGGTAATTCCGAGTGGTTTAAAACACTACATGAAATACTTGTCGAAAAATTGTGCCTTATAGGTTAAGAAGAATAATAGTCTCTTAATGTACTTTCCTTTGTTTAATATCTACCATCTTAATTCTATTATACAAATATTGTATCAAATGTATATATTAACTCAAAATGTTATTGAAGACAGAGTCTTGATTTCATTGCTGCAACCCAAAGCTACGAGAAGATTCAGTACTCGCGTTCCGAAGGAACCCATTACATCGCGCTGTGCTTCCTTATTTACATATCCCAAATGCGATGACACACACCAAGGCGAACATAAGAACCATTTCATAAGACGGCACTGTCACATTGCTCCCTCCTTTGACCTGGTTGTCCCAAATGTAGTTAGACGATCCAGGTGTATTACCAGTTTTTTCTCACAGGGTAGTTTCTAGAGGCATAACACGACATCTTTTATGCTCTTTGCCACAAAGTGTAACCCTTGCCATACTTTTTGGAACTTGGGCAGGTACCCTTATTCCGAATAGGGAGTTATAGCCACATAGATCACTTTGCTGGAAACCTTGACTGTTGGCCTGCCATTTGTAACGGACCTTCATCCGGTCGCCTACTACCTGAAAGTTTTGCCAGGGCATCCATTGCATTTCATGAAGTCGATTTACGAGATTTCCTTTGTACAGTATTTAGCGCCCGTTTTTACTACGAATGGGACCCCAGGCGAAGTCCACAAGTTACTACACGTAGTCGACACCTGGCAGTTTTGCTATAGGACTACCAAACATCTCGTCGCATTATAGACAAAGCTCTCTGCCAAAGACCAAACACGCTGGTGTCAACCCGATGGTGTTGTGGTTTGAAGAACAGTAGCCAACAAGAAAAGTGTCTCTTTCACATCCCAGTCTCTGATAATTGGCCTCTGTCTTTCCTCATCTGTTCTTCTTGGGTCTTGATGTACTGCTCAAATAAGCCGGCTTGAGTTTTGGTGAAGCGGCATCAAGTGCGTCTTCTGCACACCGAATCGCTCTCAAAATTGCACACTCTCCCCCCCCCCCCCTTACTCTCTCTCTCTAATGCCGAATTCACAATGGATCGATATTAGCGACGCGGTACTTGCGGCTAAACGATTGACCGATATGAATTCAGAACTGACGTGACGAAACCCGTGCCGAGAAAGTTGAATTGGATTTAACTTTTACCGAACAGCATGGGCGTCATCCATAGAATTTCTACTGCTTGATATTCAGTGGTCCTTACCAGAGATGTTAGAGATGGCATCAACTTCTAGGGAAGTTCATTGGTTATTTGATGTAATTTTTTTTTTTTTTTTTTTTTTTTTTTTTTTTTTTTTTTTTTTTAATTTTGCAATAATGATAATGCAAACGCCTCAGAAAATGGAAAACGTCTTGGACAACCAAAATTATATCTTCATTCCAGAGTAATTTTCCACCTAAATAAAACCACGTCTATGCTATTCACGAAAGAATAAATAAGACCCTAACCTCAAAGTTACACAAAGGTGCTCTGCTGAAGATATTGGCTTTTGAATTGACTGTTTCTATATATGAGGACCAATGATGTGCAGCGCATTATTACATTGTGAGTGTGCCATTCGCATGTAATTGTAATATGATTCTAGATCTGCTAATATCGTATTCGGGATCAGGTAATGAACATCCCCAAATTGGCTACGCTCCTTGAAAATAGGTTGAACCGAACAACAACGGCGTTTCTGCTATCTTGTTTGTCGATTGTTTCTGTCGTTTCTTTTATTTAGAAGATACAGAGCAAGAGCTTGCTTTATGCACCGGCACCGCTCAGTAATGTCAAACTGAACCACCGTAATATGTACACTAGCTTCCATAATCAATGCGGTGTTGCGATCAGACTCATGTCGCGTAGCAAATATCGCTTCCGTTGTGAATCAGGTATAATAAAGCGCAAACATCTGTCTCTGTTGATCTCTTGTGTCTTAAACCATGTTGAGAACCTCTACAGATCCTATTTTCTCTAAAAAGTTAATCATCATGTTGCACATAAGTTTTTCCTAAAATACTTAAAAAGCTGATAACATAGATACTAATCTCAATTGTATATCATGCATTGGCACCTGTGTGAGTATGCTGGGTGAACTTCAGTCTCCTTAGACGAAGATTGGCGCGACTGGCATGTTAAGACAACCCAAAGCGTCATGAATTAATGAAATTAATATTTTAACAGTGGAAATGAATACCCAATAAAGTAGAGATGAAGAGTAGTGCCGAAGCTGCGGAAATGAAGACAATTGTTTCGGAAGGTGACAAATTCCAAAAATAAATATTCAAGACGATTATATGGTCGTAGTGCTTCGTAAAGCCCGAGAAACGCGTGAGGCTGAGAGGTGATAGCGTCACTTCAAAATATCGTAGAAATGCTCAATATAGACCTTAATGTGCCAACAATGAAATAAGAGTACTGCACATTGAAAAGCAGTTGTTAAACAACAAAACTGATGAACTTAGGCAGTGCTTAAAACGGACAAAAAAGTATTTCACAGTCGTTAAAAATTACGCTATAAAAACGCCCAAGAGACAGTGGAAAAGTGTGCAAATGTGTCCACTTCCAACCAATATGAAGTCCTAAATGAGATAACCGATTACGGAACTGATCCACAAGTAGTGTGCATTGAGGAAAAGCACGCTAAGCTTCATGGTCAAATTAGAAAGCAAAAGGTAATGATGCCTGGCAACTTCATCTTAAGGTACACGGGAAATGAATACCGGATAAATGCCATTATGTGTATTGTTTTCGGTAATTCTTGTGGATGAACTAAAACTTATATTAGAAAAGGTCAAACTGAGATGTTGAGTTAGATGTAGTGGATATACATGTTGAAATAATAACTAAAGAAAAGGAGTTGTACAGGATTATATCATGGGGGAAATGATACACTTGCTAGATCATATAATAAACGAAATAATAACTAGTGGTCTACTTAGCAGGCACGATGAGAACAGACGATATGGTCAGCGAGTGAATAAAGCTGAGTTTACGCACGGCTTCTTTATGTTTGATAGTAGTGGATGCTTGAATGTTAGCCATCTTGACTGAGATAGAGATCATGTAAGCAGAAGAGGAGAAAGCGTGGAAAATTCAAAAGGAGGTAATGATATTCAGCAAGGAGTAACAGAAGACCAAACGCAAACTCGGATAAGGAAATATGTAGGGCTATAGAGATGGTGGATGATTGGTGTCTTTTATCAAAATATTGAATACACGGCAAACAAAAGAGCGGAAACAAAACAAACAATCTTTGATTTACAGCCAAATATATTATTTTCGTAGCCTGGTTTAACAGATAATGAAATGATGACAAAGATCTATGAAAACTATTTTCTAGCCTGTATTTTCTGTTGAGAAAACCACAAACGTAGAGGGGGTTCAACATATGCTCAGAATGAAACAAAATTTAATACCAATTAATGTATGCAATTTCGGGACTAAATGTTTTGTGAGTTGCATAAGTTACCTTTGAAAGAACAAACATTAACAAACAAGGTGCTTACAGTAGGCCAAATTCCGACGAAATAGACTTCGCATTAAAACTAGAAACTTGTCTAAATTATATTAACAAAAAAAGGCACAGAATCATTATACTGAAGATATTTTAACAGAAAGTACAAATAAAACGTTATTGCTACATTTAATAGAAGGAATATATCTAGAGGCAAGAGAAACAGGGCCAATTAGAGTAACACAACACATTTCAACCTATATTGATAATGCCAATACCAGCTTAAAGAGGGACGATATAAACATTTATTAATTAAGGGAAGGCTAAGGGATCACTTTGGATTAATAATAGAAATTAAAGGAATATATTCAGAGATAGTAAAATATCTATATATAACACAAGAGCACAATTTTAAATGAAATATATGAAACATATTTAGAATATTACACAGACAGTATTCAGATGTAAATGAAGCGAAAAATGAACAAATATAACATTTTATAGATATTTTAAGGACATGTTAGGACAATCACTCCAATAACGAAAGGTAGTCTTGACAACTAAAAAAGTTGCAACTGGTCTACCAAATGTATAAACGAGTTACTAAGGAGCATTAATTTCCTAAAGATATAACGGCTTGAAAATTAAATATGTGCTTTAGGCCTGTAGAGAAAAAAATCGAAATCCAGTTATCAAGGAAACAAGGAAGCTTCCCAACTAAAGAGTGCTACAAAACTCTGATAATAAAATAAAAACGTCGCGAGGTATCATTAAAACCGCACAACGAGAGAATACACGAAAAAGTGTAGAACACATAAGAGTTGTAATACCAAATTCTAAATCCAATTAATACCAGAAACATCTTTAATTATCATTATGTAAATGTCAAATACGGAATTAAGAAAACGAACGACCAAAAACCTAACAAAGTGTAAGAATGAGGTATGTATTCAGCTATGTAGAATATTTGAATAAACTATAAATATACTAAAAGGTGATGGTATTAAGCAGCATCACAAAAGAGGAAGTCATCAAACACATAATTAATAAACTTAAGAAAAAAACAACACTATAACAGTGTGGATGAATTCTCAAACTAAATGGTAATATATTGCAAAGATGAAATCGCAGATACCTTTGCCCATATAATAAATGAAAGATTTAATACATGAACATTCCCAGGTAAAATAAGTAATGGGCTCATTTACAAACAGAAAGGTTGAAAATAATCGACGGAAAAGTATTATCCAAAACCATTGCCCATTGTTTTAAAAAATAATGGAGGACTTATATTTAGAACAACTCAAGAGTTTAATAAAAAAAAAAATATATATATGGGATAACACGCATCCCATATAAATGGCTATGCTCATACATTCTAACAGGAAGTAATGTGAAAAAAAAAAAAAAAAAAAATTAATCCCAGTTTAACTGTGTAACACATGGGGTACCTCAGGAGACTATATTGGGGTCACATTTATCTATAATGTACATAAACTGTTTAAATAGCACAGGATGCGCTAGGAATAGCCATTCGAGATTGTAATGATACCACCAATGTTTTAATGGGTAATACGGCAACAGAAGTACAAAATAAGGAAAATAGAACATTAGAGTTATTTAGATAATGGATGCTCCTAAGAAACTAAGGAAAAACCACCTTTTCCAAACATAAATTTACAAGGAGTTTCAACAAGAAAATGTTTAGCATATCAGAATTTTCTCATGGTACAGACAACATGGGTCTTTTGGTTCATATGATCTGACGACAAGTTCGCTTTATTCTGACACAAGGAGGCATTTCCATATTTGACCTGGATAATCTGCCTTAAGGAAAACAAACTTTCGTACTCTTCATGCAGATCGAATCCTCTAAACACCAAATTAATGAAGCTTTCAATATACTACGTTCCAGAAAGCACAAAGAAACAACTCATAGAAAGATCATTTGGGTTTAGTTGTAATACTATATTTGGACCCTGTGACGGGAAGCATAAGAAGAATATTTACCAAACACATCATGAAAACTGAAAAAAAAAAAACCACAAAAATAAAACAATTCTTAGGTACACAGAAAGACATTGGGTTTTAATACATCTGGCAGCTATGAAATCCCATGTGAACATAGGAAGGTGTACATAGGCCAAACACGAAAAACAATAAAGAACATATTAAGGAACAACATTGCTATATTAGACTAGGTTATTAAGAAAAGTTAACAGTGGCAAGCAAACTTACGACTTAGATTACAGAATCAACTTTGCGTCCATAAACGTTTTTAAAAAGACCGCAAAATATTATGGCAGAATGCCCAAAGAAGCTCTGTACATTAAATCGAACAAAAAGAACCGTAATAGGGAAGAAATCGTTGAAATTAGTAAAGCATTGTTAGGATTCTACAAAATTGCTTCCTTCTGGTTAAGTAAATTGGGTTATAGCTTCAATGTTTTCCTTCGTCCTTCCTTGGATTTCTATATGTCATGCGGTCCCATTGGCCGAAGGACACTCCGCAGACCAATGGTAGAAGTGTGGGTAGTTTTTAGTAAGATGGGAATGGATCCATCGGACCAAGTACTCCAGCTTTTGGCAACATGTTTCTCTAGTATATTTCAGGACCGTGAGTGGCAAGCTGAAGAGTAAACAGAATTACATGTCTTCACTATAGCAGCCTCAATAGACGGTAGCGTACACCCCAGTTTTCTGTCTTAGCAAGAAATTCAACCTACTCTTCCAGAATGACTATGAAATACTTCAACTAACGATAGGTCCTGCTCTCGTCATCTGCCAAGGCAAGTATCTACTCCCCATCCCACTTGCATACTCTTGTGTGTAGGCGCCCTTTCAGTAATCACCCACTAACATTGGGTTTGCTTCGGCGGTACCGAACGTTACCTATACTTAATCTTCCAATCCACTACGTGGTGTAGCTAGTGCATAGTAGGGGAGATGATGTAGAACCTTTTCCCATGATCGTTAACAGGTGTGAAAGAGGCACGGCCTCACTGAGTGGGATAGAGGGAGAGAAATAGAAAATGCTGGACGGAATTGTGGGTATGATGTTTAACAGGAAACACCTCCGTAAAGAAGTTTCCTAATCCACAAATACCTCCATCTCTATCTCGGCTTTAGCATGGCTTCCTTCGGAAGGGATGTAAAGCCATGGGTCCCGTGTCGTAGATTTACGGCACGTAAAAGAACCTCAAGCCTGATAGAGAGCAAAATTAAGCGGTCTTTCACGCCCAGTATAGAATGGGACGCTGAGAACCACAGCAGTTAAAGAGCGTCCATAAATAAAACGCCATTTCATTTCATTTCTATCTCGGCCGGTAGGGTAGCTGCGCCCTCGCCAATGCCCTGGAAATGCACGGGAACACCGGCAGCCAGCACCGAAGACGTCTAATCCACAGAGCCGGCCTACACCAGTGTCGTGCTACGATGGGTCCCTCGGTATCTTTGGGTCTGGTACGTCTCCGCAGCTGCACAGTGGCGTTTTCCTTTCTTTGTGAGGGCTACCCGAATTTACTGCGACCGAGGCCTAATGCTGCTAGTGAGACTGGAGCTACAGGACTAAGCAGAGAAAGGCACCTGATACTACAGATGGAAAGTGCCCACGACACCCAAGGGCATGCAGCCAGCTGAGCAGACAGGCCGGATGGAACCACCACCTTCAACACCGTAACCAACATCACCGACAACACCACCACCACCACCACCAGCACTGCCAAACTTGATGAAGGAGTACCCGAGCTAACGCGGCACCATTCAGGACCTAAAATTAAGAGCTTCTGAACTTCACGGAGAAGGTCGCGGCCCTGGAGGATGCCTACAGCAGCTCTCGGGTTCTACCGGATCATCGCTTGACATGAAGGACCAGTTCTTTCATCACACAGTGGACGACCTCAGCAAACCGACTTCCGGCATCACACCAGCCAGGACGAGCGCAAGCCTCTGGGTCTAGAGGACAGTACCCTGCAGTGTTTCATCGGAAGTAAGTTCTCCCGTAAATCCTCACCTCACACTCCATCCCATTATTATCCTTAACTTCGTTACGGTAGGTTTCGGTTAAGCCAGACTCCTTGCTTCCTCTCTCAGCTGGTAATACATAGTGACTAGTAAGTATCCTTACCACCGGAAAAGCGGTACTGCCTGATTATCTAGCCAAATAAGTTCTTCATCCGTTCGCTTCCAGTGGAGGGGGTTTGGCTAAGCTGCATTACTGAGTGGAGAGCTCCACATATCCTCATAGTCATTGCTCCTCGGAATGCGGTTGAATGCAGTAATGTATCCCCCCCCCCCTCCATTTGAAAAGAAAGGGCTAGCTCTATAATTATCAATAATCAACTGTGTGAAATCTGATGTGTTTTCCGCCCAATATTCCATTCCCAATAATTATTGTTTCATTATAGCATTTGCATGTAAATGCCTGTTTTAATTGAAGAGTCATATATAAGAATTTTTTTATATATCCTTACATTTCCAAATATGTATGTTACTGAGAGTAACTTTATTTTGCATAGTTTTTATTTTTTGTTGATATATGCATTTTTTTTTAATTTTCATTAGCTGTATATGTTTTGACGTTTTCAGATATTTTGCACAATTTTCAACTCAAGCTGTGATTTTCAAAGTTCTTTGCAGGTAGGCAGGCATGCAGGCAGGTAAAAATGCATGCATGCATCCATGTATGTAAGAATGCCTGCATGCATGCATGTATGCATGTACGTATCCAGTCTTTTTAACAATACCTTTGGCTAGCTTATTCTTTCAACTGCCCTCTTCAAATAGCTGTTAAGGCAAATTAACCTCCAAAATTGCAGATTGGATGTCGTTTTAATTATTATACCGAAATTATAAAATCTATTGCTGCTACACGACAGTAACATAAGTTTTAGAATTCTGGATACTATATGTTTTATATATAGCTTATAACTCCTCACACATTACATAATGTCAAATCTTTTTGTGGTTATACAGCTATTCGCCATAATTACCTTTGTGACAGGAATTCCATCACCTATACCAAGCCATACCATATTATATGAACTCTGAGCTTGCTTCGGTATTTGAAGGTGGTTATATACTTATTATAAACATTCCAAATTAATTAGATATCCCTTAACATTTGCTTTTACCTGGAAAATGTAAGCCTGCTTGATTTCGGTAACGAATTTACCCTCAACTACAGCAATTGCTACTAGATGTCTCTCCCTACGTCTATACAGACGATTAAAGTATTTGCTTGGATGGTATAGCTATTTCACAGAATAGAGAGTATACAGAAAGCCAACCCCGCTGTATTCCGTGCGCCAAAGTTCAGTGCGCATGCGCGAATTTCGCCAAACTTGTACCGAGTAAACACTATGTTGCTCATTTACACACTTCGTAATATCCATTTTATTAATGTTATTAATTGTATTTTAGCTACTGGGATTATACTCTACTCAATGGTTATATTATACACTGTACAAGTTTTAATATTTGTTGACTCTTAAACCTTTACTGCACTTTTAATGAGCAAGTATTAAAATAAAAGGCGGACAATGTTACTCACACTGCAACGCAAAAATAATTCAAATACAATTAATATGACAATGAAACATAGAGTGACTCCTGTAAAGTTAGTAATGTGATTTATAATGTGTTTGCATCAATCTTCAGTTTCGGTTTATTTGTTGGGTTTTTGTTTTCTTTCTCTAATAGGATTGATTCATTTTGCCTAAATATATTTAATGTCCATTCTGATTCAACGTATTAAGCCTTTTTATTATTTTATTAAGTAAAGCCTGGCAGTCCATTGAGTCTCTTGATTATTTAGTCCTATCCACATATTTTCCTACCCATAATATCATGTTGCTACGGTTTGCTTTGTAAACATTCACAAAACAGTTTAGAAAATATGATGTTTTCCATTCGTATGGCTTTTTCTAGCTGCTCCACAAACAACATTTTCTTACCAAAGAAGATTGTAATATCTCCATCAACGAATCAAGATAAACATTTTCAGAATTTGTCTTAATTGTTGATTCTTTGTAAGTAGAAGAGACATATGAGAATGCACATGCTAAAGCGTTAGTCAAATCTTATAAAAGCCGGTGACTATGGTATCTAATCTTAGTAGATTCCAAGGATGCGACACGAAGAATTTCAAGAAAAACCCAACACCCCCAACTACGCTTTACATAAAGCATTTTTCGAAAATTTTGATTTTCTCAAAAATGGCTATTACAATTGTGATTAAAATACCGTATATTTTATTTCATTCAAATATAATGCAAATTTTGAATTCTAAGGAAATAGCCTCTTAAGAGTTCTTTATTCTGGTTGCAGATTACAGAATTTTGCATTACAATTAAACCGTAACAGATAGTCAAAAAATTGTCTTGTTAAAACACAGAATTTATGTCATATACTTTTTTTTATGTAGAGCTGACGGTTTTAAGATATTCCTTGTTACTGGTTTCAGTTTTAAACGAATAAATTCTTCTCTGACGGAACCTTAAAAGCGAACCGAACATTAATTATTTCACATACCGACCAGCTATTAAAAGATTTGACCACTTTGGTCTAGTGTATTCCCTTATTTACCTTCTACTTACAAGGAAGCAAGTAACAGATCATTTCTGCTAATGTTTACCTTGATTCAGAATAATCTTTTATAAGAAATATTTGTTTGTGGAACAGCTTAAGAACGTTATGTGAATGGCACACATCAGATTTTTCTGCACTACGTTTTTGTCGATCTCTTACGGTTTATTAGTTATACAAAAGTTATATAAAGGTAATCTAGAATAAAGAGGTCTTCAGGGGCTCTTCCCAAAAAATTCAAGTTATACATTTCGTATGTCACAAAAGTATCTTAAACCTGCGACATTTTAATCAAAAGCGTAAGAGATAGATAAAAGCTTGCTTAACAGAGAATATAGATCCTGTTAAAGACCACAATTTGTCATCATGTACATTCTTAAGGTGTTAACCATGTTCGAAATTTTCAAATACATACACATTTTCTTTTGTGGAAGAAACCATTGAGGTATTCTTATTCTTTTCTTTTTCCAAGTTCTTACAAATATAATTGGATTTCAAAGGATCACATAGCTGCTGACATCGAAAATATTTGACTGTTGTTAATAACTATAACGAAATTTGCAATTAAAACGTACCTTTATTAACAAGAAACAGAAGAATAAGCGGCCGTATAAATATTTTGTAGGAGAGTAAACAGAGAATGTCATATGTAAGCCCCACATGAGATTGTTATTACCTACGTTCGTGCCTTTTAATTTTACACGTTTTAATCTGCTTAAAATGGTCTGTAATAAACAGCGTTCGCTTTGCGTTTATTAGGTCCCAATATGGCGTCTAGCGCAGAGTTTGGCCTCAAGCACTTCAAAGGAGCCGCCCTCGTGTTTCCTTTCTGTATACTCTCTATTCTGTGGCTATATACTACGTTGTTATTCTCTCTGAGGAGGCCAACTGTAAACTATTAGCATTCATATTCTTAAGTAGCTACCCAAATATAATTAACAGCGTTCCTAATCTTACAAATATCTCTCTCGCTCACTCTCTATCTATCACTCTCTATATCCCTCACTCTCTCTCCCCCCCCCTATTCTTTGTTTGTTTATCTGTCTCCGTCTTGTTTAAATTATCATTTCAGTTAAAGGGGGAATTATAGAATAAACAAATCCATTGTGGAAGCAATAAATAAACATGCCCGACGTGCGTTTTTAAGTATACATAAAAACCTTTAAAATGAGGTCAGAGAACCTTTTGCTTTACAAAGCAGTAAAGTAATCATCCTGAAATACATAAAACTGGACCATAGTTTATTGCCATTTTACGATTGAGACAAGTATCTATACATTTATTTCGAACTTTGGCCAAGAAGATTCATATAACAACTAGCTGCAAGGGCTTATTTACACTTATTTAATTCTACTGGCCTTTCTGTTATAAAATTAAAGTATTATATTATGTTGTTCAGTTTGAAATCTAATCACAAAGGAGATCTTATTGGGAAGAGGAGTGAATTGAAAGTGTTCGAAGTTCTGGATACACTTTGTCATTCATGGAGAGTTGGAAAGTTGTATAAGTAAATACTTTTCTAGCCATTTCAGGCACTTTAATGACCTTTAGGGATGTAAAACAGGTATCTCTGATTACTTTTAAAGGTCTCTCATAGCACTGGGAAGGTATTTTGGGGATAAGCATGAGGTTCTTAAGTACTTTGTCGGTAGTTACGCATCCCTATAAGGGTTTTGCTCTAATTGGCGTGGTTTCGTTTTTGCAGTTTTTGTTGTGATTTTAGTGCTTTTGAGGGACTTTGAGTACTTTGGGATCGTTTATCCAGAAAATGTTGTGTTATGAGGCTATTTTAAAGCTTTTCACAACATTTGGAATTGTGAGTGTAGTTTTTGAGTAATTTATTACGTTTTGTAGTTGATCTAGCAACCTTTTATGCCTTTCGGGCGTTTTAAGGGCATTTGGAAGGTATTTTGAGCTCTGAAAATGGTATTTTAGCATTATATGGACAGTTTTATGTCGGTTTTAAGTTATTTTGTGAACTTTATAGGGGGTATTCACCTTTGCGGCCGACGTTTCTGTCACTTTAAAGACACTTGGTTAATCTCTTAAACGATTTTGGAGGACTTGGAAGGTATTTTCAGCTCCTGAATAGGTATTTTGGTAACTTTTATGCACAGTTTATGTACCTTTGAAGGTATGTTGTGACCTCCGTAACAGGTATTGAGCACTTTGGATCATGTGTTTCAGACCGCTTCACAAGCATTTTGGATATGTTTAAGCCATATTAATTGCTAAAGAGCATGGGGACTCTGGAGGACATATTTCAGCTAACTTTACAAGCTTTTTCAAGGAAGTGAGGCCTTTTGAATATATGTTTTGGATATTTATTTTGCGAGCTTTAGAACAGCTAATTAGGGCAGCTCTTTTAGGTTAATTTTCTTGAACTTGGAGCAGGTCTTGCAGGCCAATGTTTAAGAAAGGAAAGGGCATTTTCCGGATATCTGAAGGTATTTTGGTATGCATAAAATGTATTAATCCCTCGGGAGCAGTTGTTTCATGACACCTTGAAAGTCATCCTGAGTGGTTGAAAACGCTACATGAAATGCTCGTCGATAAATTGGACCTTGAAGGTTGAAAGGGATAACAGGCCGTTAACGTACTTTAGTTTATTTATTTATTTTGGTTGATAACTACCACCTGAAATCTATTGGACAAATTTTGTAGCAAATGTATTTGTTGGCTCAAAATGCTGTTGAAAATAATGTGTTGATTTCATTGCTGCAAATAATTCACTCGACATTTCGACTCGTAGACAATTAATGGCTGCAGGCCATTCGAGGCTCATGCACCAATGCACGTTAACATTCCAGTCACTCGCGACCCAGTACAATTCACAACACAAAAGAACAACACTGCAACACACACCTTACTACTTTTACAGTATGTAAATGCCTTCACAAGTTTTCTGGAAACTTGTCAAAAATACAGGAAGCCAACGCTACAAAGATTTCATACTCGCGTTCTGAAGGGTCCTATTACATCACACCGCCCTTCCTTGTTGCAAATCCCAAAATGCGATGACTCACACACTAAGACAAATACGAGAACCATTTCATAAGGCGGCACTGTCACATTGGTCCCTCCTTAGAGCTTGTTGTCCCAAATGTGGCAAGACTATCCAGATATATTACCAGTTTCTTCTCACTGGGTAGTCTCTGTAGGCAGTACACATCATTTTATCTTCTTTGCCACAAAGTACCAGCCTAGCCATAATTTTTTTAAACTTGGGCAGCTTCCTTTATTCCTGATAGAGCGCTATAGCCACACAGATCACTTTGCTGAAAACTTTAGCTGTTGGCCTGTCGGTTGTAATGGGTGTTCATCCGATCGCTAACTACCTGGAAGTTTAGCGGGCCATCATTTGCATGCCATGATGTCTGTCTACGAGATTTTTTGGCCAGTGTTAAACGCCCGCTTTTACTAAAAATGACACTGCAGGTGATGTCTACGAGGTGCTCCACGTGGTCAACTGCAGGCTGCTATGCTAGAGAGGGACTCCCGAACATCTCGGCGCATTGTAGACGAAGGTCTCTACTAATGACCAAACATACCGGTGTTTGTTGATGGTTCGGTTAAGTTCAAATGTCCACCCGAGTCCCCGAATGTCCTTCCTCAATTAGTTTCGCGAACTCACTCCGAGGGAGTTTCTGTTGACTCCCATTCTCTGAACAGTACGCTCTTTAACCCTCAATGATTACCATTGGACCCATTAGGAATTTTACATGATGCTGCTTGGTGCGATGTCCTTCTAGCACGGCCTAGTCCCTTCATCTACTTCTACCACGAGTAGCATGAAGTCGGCCTACCGCCAGATACTCTGTCTTCAGCCCTGCGATAGCTCATCCAGCTACAGGCACCGCTGAAATAAAAAGGAGATTTGTGGCACACTCTTTCTCTTCAAACTCACTGCAATGGTCGCGATCCTCTGTACAGAACATTCTAGACATGGCATCTGCACAGGTTTAGTTCCTTTCAGATGTTTTAATGTAAAGTTGTACTTTTGCAGCCTCTGGGCGCAATAGGCTACCTGTGGCTCTATATTGAAACCTAACAGATAGGTAAAGTCGGGGTGGAGAGTTGTAAGATGGATTGAGTGACCATACATAAACTTGTGAATGTGCTTCACCGCCTTTACTATCGCAAGGAGATCCCTTTGGAGTAAGGAAGTGGCTATTTTCTGCCTTTAAGAGCGTCTTGCTGTAGCATATAATCCGCTCAAGGCCCGCCAGGATCTGTGACAGAATACCGCCAATGGCGGTGTCGCTGTCATCGTTTGATCATTATATGGTCGCCACCAGATTGAGGATATTTCAAATAGGAAGCTGTTAGCGCTGGTACGCTCTCTCTGCCCCTTCTTAACACACGTAAGGCCGGTGCTCTTCCGTATGGCAGGTGAGAGACTTCGCGATGTTGGAGAATCCTCTTACGAACCAGTCGTAGTAGCTGCATAGCCTCAGGACCTTCGCAGTTCACGTTTGACTTATGTGCGAGGCCAAACTCTCAGCGCCAGGACGTTCATCGGCTCCTTAGCCACTTTAGGTGGCGACACTGCGTGGCCGAGTTAATTCAGTTCCTTGCAGAAGATCTGGAACTTCATCATGCTCAGCTTCAAGTTAGCTGCCTGCAGCCTTTGCAATTGCAATTGCATATTTTAGATAGTTTTCGGTATTACAGCCCACGCGATGATGTCATCTAAATAGAACAGGCAAGGTTCGTATATCAAACCTCATCACCGATTCCATGAAGAGCAGGAGGGCGGCTGGAGCGTTGCTGTGGATGAAGGACATAACCATAAATTGCGGCCTGTTGAAAATGCGGTATTCTCCTCATCTCTATGATTTAAGGCCAATTGTAAGTTTCCTGATTTCAAACCCAAGGTAAAGAACAACATTGCGCCAGGGTGTCGTCAAGGCGGCTTATTTTGAAACGGGCCTTTCGGTGATGACTTTTAATTTCCTGTAGTACACGCAGAAACGAGGCCCGAGGGTAGCACCAATACTACAGCGGAGCACCAAGGGCTTTTACACTCTTCAATAATTTTGATATCCTTCATGTTCTCTAACATGTCCCGTACTTAGGCTTCCTCCGCCTGGGGAATACATCTTGATGAATGCCAGATGTGTCGTGCGTTTCCGCTGTCGATGTTATGGTATACTAGGTTTGAGCGACCATAATCGCGAACTTTTCCACCTGTGAAGTGGTTATATTACCGGCCGCCTGCTTCACTAAGTCTTTCACCAAGGGCTCCAGGCCCTTCGAATCGTGGCTGAGCATTACATTGACAGTTGGCTCGCACTACTCTTATTCCGTCCAGGCTTGGATGTCCTAATCAGTTTCCATCGGGTTTAGCAGCCTCACGGGTAAATCCTCCTAGCAAGTCAGCAATTTTCGGGCAACACATAGTCTGTGTGGTGATGTCTTCTGGTCCGATACAAATATCCTTGACATTGGCTCTCCTAGAAGCACCTTCACCATTCTCTCGCTCCTTGCGGGAAACACTTCATTTCTTTCTGCAGATTCCCCGATGTTCTGTTGGGCTCAGAAGCAACACCTTATTTCGATTAATCATAAATTTCCCCGGCCGACATCGACCGTCACCTCGTGGCTCCTGATGTCATACAATCCCAGTATACATCCTCAGTCACCCAAGCGACAAACAGCCACTGTCTCACAGTGCTCCGTTCTAGCGACAACTCCAGAAAGATCTCCTCCACAGGAAAGATATCGCCTGATGACGCACTAGTTGGTAATGACCACTGGATGTTCGTTTCGGCAAGCCAAAGCCCTTCGCCACATTATATCTGATTTCAGTCACGCTTACACCTTTACATAAGGGAGTCTGGCACCGGTTACCTTTTATCCAGCCGTCTCCAATGAGGATGTCTTTCACTCTTCTGCACAAGGCACGTTGCCCCCCCCCGGAATGGGTTGAAGGCGGGCCCGAAATAACACTCATCATGCCGGTGTTCATTCTTTTTCTGCCTGCTCGCTGACTAGGTTTGGACAGATTTTCACCAAGTGATTTGCTTCGCCACACTCCCAATACACACCATCTAAAGATAGTCGACGTCATTTTGGGGTGCTTCTCTCCCTCTGTCATAGCGAATACTCGTAGTCCTCGAGGTGGGAAGCAGCTTGTTTTGATCACCTCCATTCTGAGTGCTGGCGTTAACGCCTCGTGGATGTTCTTATAGTCGCCGTGCATCAATCAACTCTTGTCATATTTCGGCGTCACGCAGAGTGCCGACGAACAGTAGGTAGTTTCCTGGGACATGCAGCTTAGTGGCAGAATCACCAGTTTCCTTCCTTCTTTCTCGCTAGCTGCTCGATGACCATGGCAAACACCTGCATAGTCTAACCTGGCTGTTGCTGCCTTGGCTTAAGCTGACTGCGGTAGAACGCAGCCAAGCCATAGTAACCCAAGCGGTTCACGAGGACCTCTCACATCCTTTCGGATTTCCCTGACGTACGGATTATATTCGCTACTTCTGTCCTTGGATGCTTGCCATTATCTGTTAGGCTCCTCTTCGGAAAACCATCGATTATGGGTGGCGCCTGTGCGTATTTTCGGCGGAAAACTTCGAAGTTTGACGCCTCGTCGTACTTGGATGAATTAACGCCCGCGGATGTTGGGTTCCGTCCGGTAATCTTGGCCTTCAGCTCCTTCAACTTTTCATGAGGCATCGTTTCCATCGTGGTGGTTATTTCATTCGCAACGCTGTCCACTCTTCCCTCCAGGGCATTAACGCGTACCCCGGGGTCTTTCAGGGGTCAGCGCCATGCTCAAGATTCTCCATCATTCCTCCCAGCTTCTCCAAGACTTTGTTAACATCGGCGAGTAATTCGTCGATATTGGTGGTAGGGTGCATTTTCATCCTAGATGTTTTAGTTTTCATTTCTGTTTGCATCTTCCCAATTTTTCCCAAGCCGAATTCCATCTTCTACTCCATAGTATCCCCTTTGGTTTCCAATCCCTTCTCCACATCCGTCTTCACTGTCATTATTTATCTTCCCATCCTGTCCATTTTTCCAATCCTGATTTCATTTCCATTTTAATTTGCTTAATTTTGACTAACAAACTTTTCACCCTTTCCACCCTCTCACAATTAAAATCACACTTCTGACATGACATCAGTGTATCACAGGTCTTTATTTAAAATGTGGTTACAAATAAATTTTGAATTCACTACTGCAAAACAATAATTACCTCGGCGTCAGGAATTTTGTAGATAGCTTAAGGCTGTACGCCATCCGTGGCTTGCGTACCGCTGGGCGCTAACACTCCAGTCTCTCACGACTCAGTATAATTCACAAGACAACAGAAAATCACTGCACTGCAATCGTTCTTGCTTTTGTAGCTATAAAATAACGTCACAAACTTCCCGGAAATTTAACTGAGATACTGGAAGCCAAAGTTTGGAGAAGAATCGAGTGTCATATAAGCGGAGGTTTCTGTTACATCGCGGCGTTCTTCCGTGTTATTTACGCGTCCAAACTGCGATGGCATTCGTAACAATTTAATTTTTCTAATAACATTTTGTTCTCCCCCCCCCCTCAGGGGCCTACTACGTTAGGTGCGGGTTAGACGCACTAGGGGTCCCGAGACAAGAATGGCTCCCTCTGTGGACACCTTTGAGAAGTGAGGGTGTCAGTGGGTGAAAATACCCACCCATGTGTAGGCCGTGCGTGGATACCCATATCGATGAAAAGGAATATCCTGTTTCTTTGAGAATTGCGCATCTGAGCTTAGGCTTCTGATTATCAGTAACTGGGGGCTATGCGCAGCCTAATATAACAATTATGATTCTGCTTCGCCTAACGGGAGGCTACGGATTACCCACGCCTCATCTATCGGTTAGGACTAGGTACTATACCCAACTCCAGGGTGAGTGGGATGGCGAGCCTGATATGTCCCTTGTGTAGCCCTTTTACCCTCTGGTGTGACCCTA